>JBCAUJ010000052.1:2014625-2034992 GCA_038406275.1 Cataglyphis albicans
TATACACTTCGAGATTTATCATTGCGATATAATGACGTATTATTTAAGGTATTATGTAGAAGATGATTGCTATTTATAATATTAAATTATTCTCCGATTTAATACGATCGTGTTTAAAAAAGGAATTTGACGGAGAGTCTCGCGCTCTAGTTCCGTACTATTCGAGTATCGCCGTTCGAATGATAACACGTAGAAAAGGAATTCTCACCCCACTACCATTCTATTCAAGTATCACTGAATGGAATAATAACAAAGCCCTGATACGTAAACAATAGCGCGTCAATGTTTACGTCGCCAAGGCTGAATACAATATTAGAGATATTAATTCCCTGTCGAAATATTTTACGTATTTTACGTTTAAGTATTATAAAATATATATGCGAAATATTATATAATAGAAATATATATATATATATATATATATATATGAAATTCTCGGCCAACTTCTTTAGGCTATTGTCAAAATTATTAGACTACATAAATTATACGAACTATTCGTTGATTGCAGGACTGGTGGAATTCCACATCCTATCGCATGTATTATCGCACGTGGAACGTGGTGGTTCAAGACTGGCTCTACACGTACATCTACAAGGACATGTACGAGATCGTGGTGCCGCGCAATAAGTCGCTGACGACTTTCACCGTGTTCTTCATGTCCGTCATCTGTCATGAGTACCTCTTTACCTTTATGTTCGGCTTCTTTTACCCTGTAATGTTGATTATGTTTGGTGGCGTAGGCTCAATTATGTTCTTCTGCAACACCAATAACATTAGCATGTGGATGAGCTTGTGCATCGGCCAAAGCATCATAATCAGTTTGTACGCGATAGAATATTATGCCCGTTCTAACTGTTCACCCTATTCCGATTATGCAAATTTCTTCATACCGCGAAGTTGGAACTGTCAAAGGTAATTTGCGGTGTAGAGTGTTCGCTTTTTAATGGTAAACTCTTTTCGCGGGATAATTTATTTACCGCTTCAAAGAACCTATTAGCGGAGAGTTAATCTTAAGTATAAAGTGATGGAGAATTGCTATTATTGTACATATGTTATAATATGATTAATTGATTATTATGCTAATTATTGGAAAATATATATAATTATTGATTTTGATTAATTTCATATATAATATATATATATATATATATATATATGCCGAATATTAAATTATAGAATAATCTTAATTCATAGATTAACTACTTATTTAACAGAGTTAACATATCACGGTATTTATATTAATAACTCGATTCTGCGATTTGTTTAATTGCGCATTCCTAATTCAAATTATATTTAAATAATCAAAAAATCATACGAGAGAAAATGAGCATAGGATATAAAATATACCTTTTCTCTAACAAAAGTATCGATAGAAAAATATTTATTGACAAAACATCACGCGCAGCTAATTAAAACATTAATTAATCCATAATATATTTTATTCACAATTATGGATTTAAATTTTGATTCATTATGGATTTAGCACGGACACGCACCAACCGGCCGTTTTACCATGACACCAAAAAATGAACCATGTAATTCCGCCGGCTTTAAAATGGATCTAGTTGACGCTACTGTATCAGCTGCGAAGAAGTCTTTCGAAAATGGCGGTGCGTGCTCCCTCTCGTGGCACTCGCACACTGGACACGCGATAAGCAATGGGCGATATCCAATGATTTTTAAGTATGGAAATTTATATAGGAACACCCTAGCTCTTGGGGAATGCACTTTAGGAAATAGAGAAAATATAGCATGCGTATATTGGCAGCCTGATATTTAGACGTTATACTTTTTCTCTATCGCGCATGTGCGAAAGGAGAGAATCTAGACTGGAAAAGAAGCCACAACATAACCTTTGAATTCTAACCTAGTCAGTCTATGTTCGCCACGTGTTTGATACTTGAATTTGAGACTTAATTGAAGATGTAAGATAGTTTATTTGTGAAAGAAAAAAACGAAGAGGAGCTTAGGACAGTATTTTTGTAAGAAAATCATGATAATTTATGTAAATTTGACAATCGATCAATAATAGTCTATTATTATTGTAATATTTTTTATATTTTCATGTCTAATATTTCACTGTAACAATATAGCGAGATTTCAATATGTCTCGAATAACTGACGCGAAGGAAGTAATCCTGACGAGTGATACTACTGGAGAAAGTTGGAGTGCTGCAGTATGGGATCCACGGAATGGTTCTATGTTGTCTGTATTTAAAAACGCGTCAGCGCTCAGCCATCGCACTCTTCAGCTTCTGAGCGATAGCTACATATTGGGCGCAAGTGCCACGAAATCGCGTTTACACATCTGGCCACTCAACAGCCCATCACCCTTGACAAATATCTATCTAATGACACCGGGTAAGGTAAATGCCCTGACTTGCACACCGAATGGCTCCTACATAATTGCTTCGGTGGACGAAAAAATATACATCTGGCAGACCTGCAACGGCAAAATGCTGGCCAATCTAGCCAGACACTATCAGACTATTAGCTGTTTGACAATTACGAAGGATGGTTCGTTGTTCGCTAGCGCCGGCGAGGATGGTCTTGTATTTGTATGGTCTCTCTATAAAGCATTGAATGATAAGAATGACTGTTCTCCCATTCATTCCTTCGCTAATCATACTATGCCAATTAAAGATATGCACTTTGGCTTTGGCGGCGCTCGAGCGAGATTATACACGGTTTCGTTGGACGCAAAAGCAAACATCTATGAGCTTGGCAGCGGTGCTCTTCTACTTTCATTGATGTTCAACGCACCGCTCACAGCGATCATCGTGAATTCCCGTGAGAGCGAACTCTACGTGGGCTGCACGACCGGTGATATATTCCAATGTAATCTGCACGAACCGCCACGCGAAATCGAGCATCACATGACAAAGGATGAGGAGACAGTTGTATTCAGAGCTCACAAGTCGCACGTCACCGCCCTGTCAATATCCGTAGACTGTTGCACTTTGTTGTCTGGATCTACCGATGGATCTGTCCATATCTGGGACATTGTCAGTCGACAGGTGCTCAGAACGATTGAGCACAAGGGGCCAGTTACCGCCGCATTCTTCACGAAGGGATTTGAAAATTTTCGCGCCTCTATCCTTGAGCCGCGCTTGGAGGTGCATAGTCTGGAAAGGATGTCGAAAGATGAAGGAATCAAGGAATCGGACGACGTTATTAAAGTCATTTCCAGAGGACGAAATCCGGCAGAAATTCTGGACTTTAAATCATATGTGGGAAATACCGTTGATTCTTCGGAACGAGAAGAATTGATAAAGCAATTGACGAATTTGAAGGAAGAGATTAACAAGTTGAGCAAGATTAACGCTAGCCTATTTAAGTATAGCGTCACGCATATCCTGCAAGAAACGAACAATGAGTGATGAACGATATTAGAGATATAATAAAGATTGTATCAATCTTTGAAATGGACAGAAAATTTAATTATATCTTATAGGATTGAAAAATATACAATGCAAAAAAGAAAGATTGAGAGAGGTAATAGATATCATTTCTTTTTTATATGAAAAAATATGTATTATGTTGTTGAAAGATATCACAATCTTTTACAAATCATAAAAATATAATTATGAAAAAGATCAAAAGTTTTTCTTACCCTCGAGAAGATCTTTATAATAAATTGTTTTCAACAAATATTAAAAATGCACAAACATTTTTCTATTTTATTATTATTTTTTACTATTGTATTTTATTATTGTATTCTATTATTTTATTTTATTACTCTTTTTATTTATTCTATAATTTCTTTTTTTGCGATATTCAAGAATTTATGATTCCATTAATACCGGATAAAATTTTGTGTTTTATCTTAGGTTGAAACCTAATATTGCAAGATATATTACATTCTCGTAGTGTCTGTAAAGGGCGTCACTAATTATCTTTACTAATTAGGATATTAGGCCGAAAAATAATTTCTTTGGCAGATGATCTGCTACTACCGAATCGAGAGATGACATGTTATTCTTCATCCTTGTCCTTCTTAAAAGTATAATATTATAAATAATATCCTTTTTTAAATGATGTAAAATAAATGAGATATAAGTGAAAATGATATTTTACTGTCGAATCTAAAAAAAAAAATTTCACAATATTGAGTAAAATATGTATTTTTCTTTCTTAAAATATCTATTTCTTCTTTTTTGAAATATTTAAAAATTTTTTTCTTTTTTTTTTTTTCTTTCTAAGGATATATGCGCGCATATTCTGTACCAGTATTTCTTATTCATACCTCTATACACGTGTACAATTAATTAGACAGCGAGTCAGTTAAATGTTAAATACGATCTTCATCGGCGCTCCTTTATATTTAAATGAGCCGGTAGGCGCATACAAATGAAACTTTCATGAGAACACTATATCTGTTACAGATAAATTAATCGCGAAGCAACATTACGTGCACATTGCCTCTTTGAATGAATCAATGAACTACCGGTTTGTCTAATTTTTAGTTACATCCGATGCATCATGACTATCCGTGAGTTTCAATTGTATTGATCGTTCCATATTTTTATCTATTTTTGTAGAAGAAATTTATTCGGAAAGTTCCGATGAAAGTCCACAATTATGTGTTCTCTGTTCTCTCTCTCTCACTGCAAATATATATCTTTTTTCTAAAACTTTTTATCTATGAATCATTCCATAGGAACTTAGAGAATTTTATTGTATGAAGTACGTTTAAAAAAATGTACATATATTTATTACTTACATGACATTTTTTATTTGTATAGAAATATAAATTAAGACGAATTGTGTTGTAAAATTCCCAATCTTTGAGACTGAGAGATAGCAGTATTGGAAGCTTTACTATACATAGCTCTAGTTTCGATTGTGACAGTAATGTATCCAGTGTGCATAAACGAGGGAAGGATGCGAAAAAAAATATCGCGCGATCACGTTAGGGAGATCATCCTCACTTTGGAAAATCGCGCTTCGACGTTCAGAAAATGTCACGCACTGTAATGCATCATAATCTGCCGCATGATAATCGCATCACGCGTGTACAAATCTATATATTATCCTGCATCATCGTAATCGTGGCCTCCTTTTACGCCTACGTCAGCATTGACCGAATTACTATAATTGACAACCCCCCACGTTCTAGCTAGGAATGTTCAAAAGTGCGTCTAGGGATCAATTTTTTTTTTTTTTTTTTTTTTTTTTTTTTTTTCTTCTTAATAGGACCTTCCATCCCAAGGGTTGCGTAATACACCAAAATCAACCGCGTAGTGAAAATTAATAATATATATATGTATATATTTTTATACTATACATCTCATAAAATGACGGTTACCATTTACATTGAAATGGTATATAAAAAAAGGAAGCTTATGGAAAAACTTTGAAAATTTTATATTAGGAAAAGAAAAAAAAATCGTGAAAAAACAGCTTGTCCTCTCAGAAAAGTATTTATAATAAAATATATTTTTCAATTTAACGATACACATATTGAATTAATATGATTGGCAGATAAATGTAATGCGTTACATGCAATACTAATAATTTTTTCTTTTTTTTTTTTTTAGTATAGCTTTAATTGTTATAAAACTGGTTTACATTAAAATCACCGATATCACAATATTCGTTGGTAATATTTCGCCAACATCACCTAATAGTTTATACTTATCAATATACAAATGTTTGTATCTTTATTATATATCTGATTAGGCAAATAACTTGACTGTTTTTAATAAAAAAAAAAAAATAATTCTATCCGTTCTGAAAATTTTGCAAAAATTTATCGCAAATTAAAGATTTTTGATAAGTGTTCTATATCTCCGATTTCTTATAAATTCTTCAATTAACGTAAAATAAAACTTTCATTTTTGACTCGGAAAACATCTAACAGCCTTTTATGTAGATCGCGGGAAATACATTGCAAGAAATAGGGGCGAGAAAAGAGTCGGAGGATTCTGCGATAAGGGGGTTGAATACCCCTCTCAGGGGTGGTAATTCCATGATCGGATGGAGAGGCGCAACCCCCGGTAGACGCGCAAGGTATAAAATCGGACGTCGGGTAACAGGAGGCGTTCAGTGTCGGTGCGATTCTAAGCTTCGTAGCATCAGTATTTAAAATTTCGATCATCCTCATCATAGAAATGCAGGACAACCGATTTTTCACTCTTATGGTACTTCTGGTATTTTCTACCTCCCTCAATCGTAAGTCGATGCCGCGAGATTTATAACAAGTTTCAGAATATTTTAGTTTTTGATCCTTAGTCTAACAATCGATTCTCATCAAGCCGCAAATTTTTAATCAAAGATAAGCATTTTCTTACATCGTGTTTCTCTCATTTCAGCTTGATTTTATTATTGTCGAATTTTATTCATGCATTCTTCTTGATAATTATTAATTTTCTGATAAAATATGTAAGCTTAAATATTATATTTAGCTAATTATATGTACCTGTGAGTTATATATAATTTAAAATTGAAGCGTTTTGAATTTTAAAATAATCGGCTTATTTTTAAAAAAATTTTTCAAATAAAATTTTAAAAATTAAAAAAGATCGGCTTAAATTGGCTGTAAATTCTTATTTCTAATTAAATTTTTTCATTTTTAAATATATTAGATTCGAATTTGAACAGAATTTTATTTTAGTGTCAAGTTATTATAAAAAACAAATTTATTAAAAATTAAAAATTACATTTTTCTTTTCATTATCCGACAAATGAAGCATTAGTTAATTCTTTATCACCAAGACGAAACTGTAAACTCGATGCAACAATTCCCGACACGAAGTAAAAATGGATTAGGGTAGGGAATTAAATGCAAAAAAGCTGCAGCTCGTGTGGAAAAAAAAGTATTGTTACTAGATTCCCGTAGGAAATCGTTGAGCGTCACGTGTGCGAGTGTAAACTAAATTGTTAAGGATTATGAGAGATGTCTGATTTCTGATAAAAAAAAAAAAGAAAAAAAAACGTCGACGATATCCTATTTATTTTTCAGTTGCCAGATGCTCGCTCGGCCAGCAGTTTGAATCCGCCAGAGGCAAGAAACTCTCGCATGAATGTCGCATATTTTCATAACTTTCATGTGGCATTTTATATAATAACTTTATGTACACATATATACAATATATATACGTTATAAACATCGTGAAAGATGACAATTCTTTTTAGACTTTTTTTTTTTTTTTTAATGCATTTTACATGTCTTTTAAATTCTTCTGCGACGTTTTAGCGTGTTAATAATTGCACAAATTTTGCTTTTTTTAAATTTTATTATAGCTTTGTGCAATATATATTTTTATAAGTTTACTAATTAATACATTAATAAATTAAAACAAATTTGTTAAAACTTTTATTAAAAAATGTAGATGATTATTTTTTTAGAAAATATTGTTATTCCATTTTTTTCGATAATTTTTATGCTTTGACAAAAATTTTATAGTCTTATATGTTTGTTTGTGTGTGTGCGTGTGTGTATGTATGTATATATATCCGATATATAAATTACATCATAATTTTTGAATTGGCTTCACGGGGCATGTATATGTATAGCAGCATACATGCAAAAAATATTTATTTATAAATATCAATTGCAAAAATAATTAGTATGAAAAGATAACAATTTTATATTTATATGTTTTCGTAGCTCTCAAGAATATAATTTTAACCGTGTTCTATTAATTAGCCATTATTGTTTTACTCGATGTTTCAGAGGGTCAAAAGTTGAAAGCCAATGATAGGCGATCCGCTGGACTGGTACCGTATCCTAGGATCGGCCGAAATTCGGAAATATCGAGCATCTCCAGATCGGAGCGCGCTTTGGGTATGATAAATGTGCCTCGAGTCGGACGATCCGACGTATCGAACTTAGGCAATTTGAATCGATTTCACGATTTATCATCCGACGCCGACATTGAGTTCTACGCCGTGGACATGGATTCTGACACTCTCTTAGGTCCTGATTACGAAGGTATGCGGATTACTTTCTCTAAATAATTTTCAATATGTTAATAAAATTATAGACGAATATATCGTGAACTTCTTGAATATAAATTATTTGATAAATAATAATCGGGTTATAGAAATAAAATTTTACGAATAAAAACTTATTCATAAGAATGACTTTATGAATATTGATAAAAATAAAAGAGTAATCTGTTTGTTGAAGTTTTGACGATTAGATTCGCGTGTTGCTACAAAATATTTTTTAGTATCCAAACATTTTCGCATGCAACATCATTTAAATCAATAGCATATTTGGAATCAATATCTGGTTGTTATTAATTAAAGCAGCTTTTATCGGATTGAGTAAAATATATAGGAAAAATACGAGCTGACAACTGTACCAATGAATTAACGTGAAACAATAAAGTATTGCATATGACATACATTTACATCAGTTTTTAACGAATCAGTTTATCTATCAGGCTTTATTATATCCTTTTCGCGATCTCGTTCACTGCGTTTAAACAAATTGCAATAAAACGCTTATAAATATTATGCATTTTTGTAATCTTTATATATCTTGGTTTATTAAATGTATACTTTTTGTATTGCAGATTACGCGAGCAAACCGATAGCATTTAAATATGCTGACAAGCTACAGAAGGACGGCTCCTGGTTAATGCCCGATCATATTCATGGATATAAAGATCTTCATTACGCACAAAAGATTAACGATCCTCGATTATACTATTCCATTCTACGAGGTATGTATAAAAAGAGTATATCTTTTTACTCTGTAATACAAGTAATAAATTTAAATTAATTTATGTTAGATTGTGATTTTTATTTTTGATGCAATTTGTGATTGAAATCATGAAAATAATCAATTGTTTATTAAATTGATTTTGTTAAAATTGGAACATTGAATGTTTTATGTCAATTCAACAACACAATACTGAAAATGCATTATATAAAGAGTATTAATGAATGCTCGCAATAATGAGCACCGACATCTTTGAATATTATAGAAAGTATTCATCATATTATTTTCGCTAAATTAAATATTCCCTCAAAATAGATAATCTCGTCGCGAATGTTCAATATCGACTGTCATACGCAATGTCACGTTCATTCTTTGACATTATACAAATTGTTTTTTCATAAAGAAAGTATTGTGCGAATATCACTACTTTACTAATATTTCAATGCTAAGAGTCTACGTGCGATTTTCCTGCAACATGATATTGTTCTCTTTTTCCAGATTCTCGAAATACTCAAGGTCAAGGAGGATATACCCCAAGATTAGGTCGCGAGAATGAGCATGACGTCGCGAATTTCCTGTAACTTATTCACTCTTTGATGTGCCTCGCGAACTTAACGGATGTTAATTCAAAAGAAAGAAGAAACTTACTGTCAAAGATGTCACCAGGACCATAACACGTGATGCTTTCGATCGTTTCTCCATTTTCATTCGATGACCCACTTTATCCTTGTACGCAAGTTTATGCGCAACACAATACATAATCTGCATTTAAATATTGCAATTTATAATCTTGTACGCAATCCTCGCCTTGTGTCATCGCGAATAATAATTCTTTGATGAAGCGCTCTGATCCTGAAGTGATTCGGCATGCAATTCTGTGCAGATTTTTACTGAAAAATACACAATTTAATTTAATGTTTGTTTTTATATAAAATGATGAAAAAAATGGGAATAAAAGAAAGTTTAGTTTACGTTACGCTAAGCTAAATGGTGACTTGTTTCATGATATATTTCCACAAATTTAAACTGAAACTGTATTTTTTTGTATTCGCATTTTTTAATTATTTGATTACATATAACAATTTGTACAAATAGATCCTATTGCTAACAGTATATTTAAACTTTGATACGATATTTTTAATACATAATACATAGAAAGCCGTATAACCAATTAGAGGTAGAGTTTTTTTAGAAAAAAAAAAAATAATCCGTACAGCTTCTCGCTTTCTTTTTGACATATAAATTGGATAGAGAAAAATGATACTATATCTTGCTCCAATTTTTCAATGCCAAATATTTGCTGATTTTTTTGTCTATAAAATGCGATTTATATATGCCACAATATGAATCTTATAATCGAATTCTGTGAACATAACACGATACGATACATCGTTTCATTCTCTGATAACGAACGCAATGAGTCAATACACAACAGTAACACGATGTATGTAAAATTCAATGATTTTATTAATTGACAAAGTGTTCATAATGAATACTATTCATGTATAACGCGCCGGCATGCGTCCGGATCGCGCTTGTACACGAACGTTGTAATGCAATAACAAATATGTACACACGTAGAGAGTACATAACAAACTAGTGATACACTTTGGAGAATGAATGGAAGGAAGATAATGTGAGACGCGCGGCTCGCGCTAGCCAAAAAGTCCATCGTTCGAAGAAATAGTCGTGTAAAGTATGTACAAACGTCGCCTCGCTTCGGATTATTTTAGCGGAGACTAGAAGAGACTTTTTTTTTTTCTTTTTTTTTTATAGATCTAATGTTTTCTCTCTCACGCGCTCCGTCACTCGCACGCATTCATTGTGGGCGCAGGCCGGACAAGCGGACAAGGCAGGCAGACAAAGCATAGACAAACAGATATTCGGCAAGTGTCCGGCAGTGTGCCGTGGCCGATATCGGTCCCCTCGATCGAATGCTCCGTATATTGATCTTGGTAACACACACGGTTTGCAATATCGATTTCCTTTCGGTCCTCTCCCGGCATGCCGATTCACCAGATTCACGCTACATGTCGAAGGGAAGAACGACCCGGATCTCGCACTCGCGGGAAATGTCTAATCACGATTAACATTCTCGTCGTTTCCCATGGGATATCCCCCGGCTATCTGTCAATGATTATCTATTCGATTCCGCAGTGTTCAGAAGTGTTCGCCGAGATTGTACATCGACATGTACAATTCATCATTTGCAGTAAATCTTTTACACGTTCCTTCTCAGCGCGACTAAATTCTCGAGAAAAATCGCCTAAATAAACTACACCCATTTATTAATATCTAAACATAGTACAAAAATTTAGAAAGCTTTAAATGTTTAAGAAATATTAAAGATATTTTTATGCGTCTTTGAGACACTTGAATCTGTCTAAGAGAAAAAAAAAAAAAAAATTTAATCATTCTCAAATTATCAGCTGAATTTTGTATTGCTTTTTATGATAAATAGTGATACGCAATATTCCGTTGTTGATAAATAACGGCTTTTGATTGCTGAAAAATAACATGTATATGTAACTTATTTCCATAAACAAACGCTATCCAAAAATTTTGATTTGACAAGTGGCAGTCTAGAGTTGCGATATCAATACGCCAAGTTCTTGGCGATTACGATGAATCATTCTCTTCGAGCATATGATGCTAAGGTTGAAAGTTGTTTGATGCAACTAATATAATGCGTGTCATTGTCAAAGCCATTGGATGACACGAAAAAAATGATTTGTTCTCCATCGAGGATCGTATACGGATCACTCGTCCGAAGCTCGCGCATGCGTTTTCAAGCGGAGTCTGTCTTTGAACGACTCCTATAATACAGTCAATATCACCGCGCGCTAATTGTTGTCACATCTAATAACATCCAGCCGATAATGGACACTCCTCAGTATATCGGGGAAACATTATTAGCGGAATATTATCGATTACGAAATTAGTATGCGCGACAAGACGTGAAGGACAGGCCGCTATTTTAGAGGGAAACGAATTCGTGCGGCGGTTGAATGATTCGCGGCGGCGGTGGCGGTGACAATCGCAGATCTATGTCCGTCAACGAGAACGCGGAACTGCCGTTCGCCGTGATGCGCGGTCCCATGTTATCGTAAGGCGAGCCGGCGCCGGCAATTTCGGTGGAACGTAGGGCCCGGCGTGGCAGCGTGGCGAAGCTGGAAACGTTGACAGCCGCCGAAGGTATCTTTCCGCTCGCTGTGACAGTTGTCACGGCGCCGCTGACCGCATGGACGGGAATGTCGAGGAGATCCGGATAGCAGCGCTCCGACGATGCGTCCTGTGGCAATGATACGGAGATGAAGATGTTGCCGAAGATACCGGCTGGCAGCACGCCGGTGGTGAATTCCGGTGGCGGGGGCGGATATACGTTTCCGGTAGCGGGACATGGAACCGAATGGCGAATGGCGTTCATCGCGCTCTCCGCGGGTCGGAGTCGCTCGACGGTGACGGCAGCCGCGGCCATGGGGTCGCAAATGGAGCCGCGCTCAGCCAGCTCGAGGTCACCGGTGCTACACGCCTCGCCGAGGCTCCCGTGGCCGCTGCCACGGTCGTTGCTGTTGCCGGGCGTCGTGGTCGTGGTCACGGACAGGTCCAGCAGTTTCTTCTCCTGGTCGCCGAAGCTACTGCTACCCTGTAGCTTCATCTTCTCACGCTTTCTGTGGCGCCGGTTGCCGCCGCACAAGCAAAGAGCCAGAAGAACGGCCGAAATGGAAGCGCACGCGGCGGCCGCGCCGCCACCCGCCAGGCTCACCCAGAGGAGCCAGTTGTCGCTCTGCGAAAGAGTTGGAGCGGTGTAGACGCGAGGTATCGCCACGTTGACTGTGTCTCGAGCAATGCCGGCGATGTTCCTCGCGAAACAGGTATACTCGCCAGCGTCGCTGTCGCTGGCGTTGTAAACGGTCAGATTGCTCCATCGATCCGGGACGATTTTGGATGACGCGGACTTGGAAGACGTACCGACCTCGGACGTCGTATAGACGACAAGAGGTCCGGTGTATAATTGATCGGTTAATTTGGTAGCATTAACCGGTCCGCCGTTCAGCTGCCACCAGACTTCCGGCTCGGGATCGCCGGACGCCAAACAAGCCAAGCTGAGATTACCATTGGTCTCTTCCTGTGTGCTACTCGCTAGAACGAACACTTCCGGCTCACAAGCAAAGTCGACGGGCTTGACGTCTTCCCATCTACGACCCGCTAGTCTCGATGGACCCGTACAGATCTGCGGAACGGAATACAATTTACTGGGAGCGTCGGGGATGAGCCAGATGCGAAAATCTCGCAATCTGCAGTCGCATTTCCACCGGTTGCCGTCCAGCGTTACGGTTTTCAATCGGGACAGATTGGATATCACCGAGGCCTCTAGATATTCCAGCTGGTTGCCATCCAGCTTCAGAAACTCCAAGCCACTCAAGCGGGTGAAGGCCTGTCCGTGTATTTCGGTCAAGGAGCACTTCTCCAGTTCTAAATTCCGCAGATGCTGCAGCACGGGAAATTGTAGATTACGTAGAGTACCGAGTGGATTCCCGCTAAGTATCAGGATACGCAAGCGCTCGTTCCCGAGGAACGTGTCCGGCTCCAGAGTCGTCACGTGATTGTCCGACAAATCGATCTCGACGAGTATCCTCATGTCCTTGAAGGAGTCCGCGTGAATCTTATGTATGCCAGCCTTACGTAGGAATACCCGCTGCAGATTTACCAAGCCGGCCAGCTTGAATACCTCCGCTTGTAACGCGGGTATCATGTTGCCGGACAAATCGAGAACTTGCATGTCCGGATCGAGGGACGCCGGCAGTGATGTTAGACCGGCGTCCGGACACAGAGCGGACTTCTTGCCGGAGGTCCACTTGCATCGACATACCGCGGGGCAGTCGGTCCAATCCGGGAAGGCGACCGCTCGTGACAGCAAGGCGAAGCACCCCGTCAAGAGGAAGAGGGCAAGTAGTATGTGCCCTCCTAGAGGGTGACGCCTTGTCACTAACATAACACCGTCCTTTTATCGGTGTCTGTCCGATGTCCGCTGATCCAGTCCGCGGATCGTCCTCTCGCCTCGGGGCGAGAACAGGAAGTCGACTCCACCGCAACAGACGACGACACTTTTCCGTTTTATTGACGAGCTGCGAAATAAAAGTTTCGCGTCAGCATCTCCTCTCGTAATCGATTGTTTGTATACTCGATATTTTGCGGCTTCTCATCAAAGATTCATGCTTGCGACGGATTTACGGATTGGTCGACATCGGTTGTCGTTTGAGGCGCGTTCAAAAAAAAAAAAAAAGGAGACGAGTACGAACTGCTCTATCGCTACTGTAAAATAAGAATTTAATGTAGGCGGAAGAATAGAAAGTCGACGTACAAAGAACGGTCGCGCATGAAAGAAGAAATATTACATTGCTGTAATAACAGATAATTTGCGATAGATTAGTGAAGAACCGTTTTGTACTAATACGAACCATTTTGTACTAATAAGATCGTTCATCACATCGGATCCTTGATTTCTAATAAGCCTACGATAAACAAACTTTATATGTAACTTATATATTTTTATGAAATAAAATTTGCGCTTGTTCATAAAATGCGATTGTTCAAAGCAAGATGAAACGCGTGGGAATATCGCGGAATGTTGCGGAAAAGGAAGAATAAAATTCTAAAGCAAAATTGTGTTTTTTATTCTTACGTGTTTGTGATCGCCTAAGCGTGTCGTTCGCGACACTGAACAAGGCCATCATACTTGCGTGGACGCTTCCATTGTCTCTGTCAGGAGTTTTCATTTCGCAGACCCGTCTTGTCTTCGCAGCAACGGCACTGTCAGCGGATTCTCAGTTCTCATTTTGATTAAATGAGCGCCATAAGCGCGCGCGTATCAGTTTAAGCCAGTGCCAGCTATTCCCCTTTTTATAACTGGCGCGATTATTTAATCTGGAAAAATTATGGGAGAGAGAATCTTATATAAATTACATTCTTAATGTTATCGTCAAAGCATCAAGGTGGAACACTTACTCGAGTACCAGGATGAATCCTTCGTTCCGAATGCGCAGTGTCGTGTGATATGCAGTTCACATAGGTAATTTTGATGATATCGAAATCAAAAAGGAAGCGCGCGTGACAAAATATCGATTATGCGACCGATATGAATTTTAAATCCCACCTCGGTGCATCTCGCGGTCGGCATATTAATCAACGACGAAATATGCCTGTCTCGCCATATTATAATCGCTGAGTCCGCTAACCGTGCTACTAACTCCCTCCCCGTCGTCGTGGTGGTGGTTGGTGCGCGGCGTAATCCACACCAGGGGTGGCTTATCACACTTATCATAAATTAATCGCGAACCCGACGAAGAACCCGGAAGCATTCGCGGGACCGCGATTAACTCTCTCATGGAATACGAGCGTCGAGTTACGGCCAAGAGTAGGTCGGTGTCACCTTTCGTTTGGCTTTCGCAGGCGCGAACACGACACGGCTGCGGCCGTAATTGAGTTGAGCGAAAGTTTCCCGTCGAACTGGCGGGATATACTAGCAGTAGTTTCAGTCCGTGTAACTCGTAACGCGAATTAGTGGTGTCGATCGCGATGTCGAACTTTGTCGTTCAATCCAAGTCCCTTTGGTACTCCTAACTTCTCTTTTCCCTTCTTCCTTGACGTTGACCGATCCTGACCTGACAAGCGTGACATCGGTCAACGGCCATCAACCGCAGACTCTCATCAGTTTATCTCGTGTCACGTCACCTGATAAGCCCGAATTAGCGCACGTAACAGAGAGAAAAAGATTCCCGCGGACACGCTTAACCAATCACAGGACCGCTTACAGCCACCCTCCGACCTTAAAGATGAGCGTACACTGTGTCTCGCTCCCGCGATAATTTCATCTACTCCGTACTCTTCTCCTCTTCGGTGCAGCGAATCTTTGCAAACTTTACCGTTCACAACCGTCACGATCGCGTACAAAAAGATCAATCGAAACGAAGAAAAATGAAACAAACGACCTTCTTGGACGCAAATGTCCTAAGCGTCAAAATTTTTTTGCGAGCAACGAGAGGTACGCTCTCGTTCCTTTCTTTCCCCGAAATAAATGACAATGCGTCCCGATGTCACTCACACGCACTTCTCTTTTCACGAACTCTGTGTCGTCCGTGCTCGCTCTCACGAGCTCTCACCTTTTACTTGAGCCATGAGGTTGTCAACTGGCATCGACGTTCACAAACGTTTTCTTCTCCGATCAATCAATCCCCGTACCGGCGGAACCTCGGCGAGGGTGGGCACTCGCACAAGTCGCTCTGGTCGAGATCGACCGCTGCTGAACCGTAGAGCGGAGAGCGACACGAAGATCGCGCGGAGTTGGTTTCATTGCCGAAGCACCTCATCTGTCCCGTTAGGCCCCCGCAGGGAACGGCCTTGGAATAATTCGGACACTACTCATCAGCCGATCGTGAACGACGCGCCGGCACCCAAATCCAGGCCGGGTGCCCTAATATAATAATCCTCACTTTTCTCTCTGTCTCTCGACGTACGGCTATGGAGAGCCGCAGATTTGCCGCAGCGGCCACTGGCACGATGGATCTGTATCCGTCCCTCTCTCACGCGCGCGGCGCCCTCTCCTCTGCCAACCTCCACCCTTCGCCCCCTCGTTCGTCCTTTCCTCGCAACGAACCTTCCCACCTCCTTCGCGGTCTCCCTTTCCTTTTCCCCTCTCCCTCTCTCTCTTCCTCTTCCGGTTCCCTAGCGGTCTGCGGGCAGCAGCATAAAACTCTGAGTAGCGGTTCAATGATATAAGTAATATCATCCCACCCCCTCTTCTACTTCATATTTCCCTTCCTCTTTTTTTCTTTAATATTCTTTAGGTCCCTTCTTTCGCGTCTTGCTCTCTGGCGAGCCAAAAATTCCAGCGGGAGGATTATTTCATATAGCGGAATGGGTCACAGCAAGGACACGGGGGCGATAGAGGCGTAACAACACGGAATTCATCGGAAGCTGATAATGGTCCGACTGGTGCAGACGCAGCTTCCTTCGTCGAAGAAAAATCGATTTTCCCTTCGGCAGCCACGTTAAGACTCCGCGCCGTTTAATCGTCGAGCTGGGATTAACCATGCTCGGTGGATTCTATGTTATCGACTAGACATACTTTCGTGATACTCACCACCCAAGGTTCAAGTCTACGAATTTCAAGAATCTGACCTATTAGCGGCATCGCTACTTTGTGATAACTTCGTAGCAACATCAAAGTCGTCGATGAGTAACTATTAGGTAACAAAAATCAAGAATAGGAGAGAAAGGAGAATCGATGATGAGGGGATGAGAGAAAAGATATTAATTGGACTTTTGATAAAGGAACTGATCAATCAGATTCGCCGAAGCACGGCACGTTCTGCGTTTCCAAGCGTTTATTACAAGACAATGCTGTGGTTTACGATGGACAGCCATTGTTTAAACGACAGATCCCGCGACGAGGATAGGAAGAAATCGATTCCTTCGTAGGATAAGAGCGGCTAATTGGTGGATTGAAGGAGAAGAGTCGAGTACTAGCCGCTGGAAAGCGTCTCGTGTGTTCTACGTTTTCAAGCTTTTATTACAAGAATATAGTATAAACTTTTGCTCGATAGCGCGCGTTCCATCGCGCGTCAATTTTTATACATATAATTGCATCTCTCAACCCTTCGCGCAGGCCACGATAGTCATAGCTTTTTTTTTTTCTCGATAGTTTACCGATATATGTATAATAATAGATCTTATACGATTAGCTTATCTCGTCTAAATTGTGATCTATAGGTTTATATCTGTTTTTTTTTTTCTTCTGGTTTAACTGGAAACATACTTGGCAATTCACGTCTAATAAGTACAACGAAGCATCTTTTTTTTTTTTTTTTAAATCTCGATCTCGACGCCAATGCAGGCGACGTCGATCGTCTCTCGCGCGTTCTATCTGCTGTAATTATTATTTTTTTTTTTTTGTGACCCGGCGTCACCCGCCTGTAATTGATATGTCAATTTTTTTCCTTACAGCGAAGTTCCAGCTCGTTCCGGGGAAAAGCGTAGTTACTGCGAATGTCGACCTCACGGCAGTGCTGGGTATTGTTTCCAGCTGTTGGCTGGAAAAGGTAGAGACAAGAAAACGATTTTAATGCAATCAGAAATAAAGACTGCGCTCTATAAAATTCCTGACAGCTCCTAGGCAAAGACATAAACGAGAAAAAACCAAGTGATAATTTAATATTCTTTCAATCTCAAAGTAAACGAGAGTCGTAAAGTTTATAATTTTTTCATCAATCTTATTCTTGTGACGATTGAAATGTGCGTCAACTATTCTGCTGATCTGTCTAAGAGTAATTTGTAATTGATTTTATTCGATACCTTTGTAATATATGTCCCTGTTCATTGTCGGACAATTTTTCGGACCCTAGAAACATGATATAAAAATTAGCGCGATTATATTTCTTGTAATATTTGAAACTATATCTTGCATATATTAACATACCTGAATATTAAAATCAATATTTGTCCGAACGGGACGATGATGAAGGGGTTGCGGTGGTCTAAAATTATTTGCAAGCGGCGCGTTTGGTTGTTTTTCATCCCCTTGCATCAATTGTCTCAAAGCGTGTAGCTGCAATAATTACAAGGATTATTAAATATGACACGAGGATATTAAAGGATATAAATAAAGATATAAAAAAGAATATATTCTCCATGCTATTTTGATGCAATGGGTTCTAAATTAATTAGATAATTCATATTTAACGCAAAAATTTCATAAAATAAAAAATTGATTCGGTCTATATATAAAACAATTAAATTTATGATCCTAAATTAGCTTTACTTTTACATGAATATTATATATTGAAAGATTGAAATGAAATTCATCTTTAATCCGATTCAAGCTTCATTATTATATGACATAAGGTACGAGTGATTTTATCACCTCGGTGAATGTGCGATCGATATCAGTAATAACAACATTTGCAATTCTGATGTGACAACTAATTTAAATACATGATCGATTATCACAAATGTTATTATGTAAAGGAGAGAGAAAGAGGGAGTATAAAGTTTGATTTAACTTATACATCAAAAATAGATTTACTCGTTTACTGCCATGCTAATATAACACATTTCTCAATGAAACTTAAGTCTATTAATAAAACCAGCTACCTTATTAATATAAAAAAATAAAATAGCAACTTTCAAAAGAACTTATTTAATCTTTTATATTAATAAATGCATGCCGTGCATGTATTTTATTTATTAAAACAACATTATTCTAAGCTAAAATAATTAAATTTTAAACATTTGTGTTCTTTTTTTAATCAATGTTATTGTGTCACAGAATTTATCTATTTTTTAAAATGTCCAATATATCTTTTATTTAATTTCTTGTACTTAAAAGAGCAACAAAATTTATAAAAATCAATAAATATTTCTGTGAGATCTAACTTTTCATAATAATGCTCTGAGAAATATGAGTTTAATCAGTTCCTCTTCTTTATTTTGCAATACTTTAACTATATCAAATTATTCAGTAAAGTACGATGTTCCACGATGTTTTAGAGATTCGCCCTCTTAATGATCGGAATTGCATAATTGAGTGAAGCCTCCGTACTTTACCCTCGCGAACACTCAAGTGCGGGGGCGTGTGGTTGCATTTTAAAAGCAATCAGCGGTGGCACGGTGGCGATACTTGCCTGCTGCTTGGTGATGTATATGGGCTTGTTGAGGATGATCCATGTGGTGGTCTCGTGACACGCCGGCATCGTGGTGGAGCCGTCATACGTCATGTAATGCTTCGTGTCCGGCAAAAGTTCGCGCACCCCGAAACGTTTAATTTCCATGGCCTGCCCTGTGCAATTCATACGGTCGATAACGTCAACTTTGTTCATGTATATTACATATACTCGTCGTGTGTGTGTGTGTGTGTGTGTGTCACTCGATTACTATCGACGTCCCGTGGTATACAGAGTTTGGTACGTACGTCGTTACGTATCTCGCTAAGCTTATCGTACACACCGCTCGATCATATTTGCATACGCCCGCGTTCCCTCAAAGAATGACGGTAATTATCGATTTATCTTCTTCGTAAAAAGTTGGCGACAAAACCATGCCAAGTTTTCAAAAAGTTATAATGCATGCCGTCATCAGACTTTCGAAACATACATCAATCTTTTCATCTTTTTATTCGAACAATATTTTTAGAAAAAGATCTAAATATGCTTAAAAAATCGTGCAAATTGAAAACTTGCATATTGTATTCTCATCATTTTATTTCATTTCTCCTCGGAGCAATCGGGTTTTTCAATTTTGGCTTCCTCATAAAGGACGCATCATTATGTTGAAAAATTTAGCCCGATATCTCGAAATTTGCGAAAGTTAGAGCTTACACAGAGACATTTTCGATCGATCCGTATATACATAAATGTACACACATACAGATATTTTTAAAAAATGAGATTTTTCGACAATTTAAAATATTCTAAACACATTGACGTAAGAAATTGAAAAAAAAATTTTGTTGCAAAAACAAAGCTTCCTCTAACGAGGAAGCAAAACAGAATGAAACTTATATTATAATTGATCATTTGTACGAGAAAAAATTATCTCTTAATATATATATATATATATATATATATATATATATATATATATATATATAAATATATGCTCTATTTGCTTCGATACATATATATATATCTCTCTTT
>JBCAUJ010000052.1:2036326-2054502 GCA_038406275.1 Cataglyphis albicans
AATAATAATAATAATAATAATAATAATAATAATAATAATAATAATAATAATAATAATAATAATAATAATAATAATATGCAAATGTAACCGAAATATGTATGAAAGAAAGAGATATAGTTTTTAATGATATTATTCCGTCTGATTATATTAATACTAATATATTATACTAATTTTGGTTGATGTGAAAATTTCTTTAGAATTTCTAAATTGATAGATCTAAAATTTCTGTGTTGAAATTACAAATTATCGCTTTCGCTGAATTCATTGTGATTCCTTGTGTCTCCCGAAATAGACATAATTCACATTACATTATCGGATTTCTCACCTCCATATTTGATTTTATCCAGCTGCTGCGTGAACGTTCTCAGCTCCGGGTTCGAGAGATCGCCCACCTAGAAAAGGTCCGAGAGAGTCTATGACGTATCGCTTATTCCGATCTTTATTCGACGCGCGATAAGAGGGATAAGCGTTTGACGGGAGAGATTAGGCATGTGTACCTGCAAGAGTAGCGATACCGCCACGATCCCCTGCGCTTTGTGCAGGGCGTCCGTGAAGTTGTTGTAGAGCTGCGAATTGAAGCCGAATATCTGGAGCTGCGTGAACAAAAAGCTTTTAACGTATCTAAAGACTCTCTGGAAGAAAACGATCTTAACAAAAAAAAAAAAAAGAATCCTTTTTAACAAAATAATATTAATTTTTTTAATAGCGCCTCACGTCGAGAACGTTTGAAGTTTAGTTATCACAAAATTTTTAAAAATCAGAAAAATCGAGAGATTACAAGGAACATCGAAGACATTTCGTGGAAGACGTTTCGTTTAAATTATTATTCTTTTTTTTTTTTTTTACCTCGGCAGGAAAAGCGTGTCCGTCGACGGTGTGCTCGCTGCCGATGCGATCGTCCGCGCCGAAGTGCAGATGAATCTCGTGGAACTGATAACGATAACTGAGCGGACCGCCGGAGATGTTGACGGGATGACGGGTGTCGTTCTCCACGGCAAACACCACGCTGTGTCCAGTGTTTGCCAGTACGCCGTTAATTCTGTGCTTGTCTAAATGAAGCGGTTGTAAATTCGGGTCGAAAAGCAGTCGGGTAGGCTCGAGATTGACCGGTGATTGTCTTCGACCTTTGTTACAAAGCCACCATTCCGGGTTGATGAGACCCCAGAAGGCCGGACCTTCGAGAATGTAATTATTATTTTTTTTTTTTTTACAAGATCTATTATGGGAATATTATCGACGTTGATTCTAAAATACAATCGGATGTCTTACCGGAAATACCGTCGTACGTCCACCATTCCTCCCAGCTAACGGGTGTCGATTCTGCAAATGTTTCGTTATTAACGAGCATTATGATTTTCACGAGATACATCCGATAATTCGAAATAACTTTGTGAATATTGGATTAATTTATTGTTGAAGTAGGACAAAGGGCTCTTTGTGCAAAATGGAATCGCATTGGATACATGTATCGGACTTCCTAATCACTTTTAATAGCATAATGTTACTCAACCGAAGGATCACAGCTAATCTTTCCGGAGTGAGACATTTTCAATGTGTTGGAGTTATTCAAAATTTCAATTCTGTTAGAAAAAAATAATTAGCTAATTTAAATTAATTTTATATATACATATATATATATATGTGTGTGTGTGTGTGTGTGTGTATAAAACAAATATATATATTTTTATTTTATATAATAATTGAAGGTATTAAAAAATACAAGAAAATGTACGAGAAAAATAATTCTTATAAAACAAAAAGTGGAGAACCAGGTGATGGAGTCATGATCTTTTTCTACAATTCAAGAAGATCTTACATACCAAAAGAGAAGAGTACGAGATAACGTAGTGGTATTGACATTGCGTACCTTGTATCAAAATGACAACGAACACTCCCCAGACACCCAGGAAGACGGAGTTGAAGGGGGCCATTCCTAGCGCTGCGCGGTCTTTGTCAATTGAACATCATTCGGCTCGTTTTTCTGCGACAAAAGAGAGAAGGAGAACCAGTTGATTCCCGGGCTGGGCTCGAGTAGTGCTCGCGTGTCGCGCAACCCTCTCTCACGTGTCTCCCACTGATTGTGAGAGACCGCTGCGGAGGTCGCGACTTTCGCCCTCTCAGGTAACTCACTCCAACAGCCTGAACCACCCACGAGAGACTCGACGAGCCCGGTAACTTTCTAGCGCGAGAAACTCCGCCGATCCGAGTAGCGATAACGTAATTGATCCGTCAACCGCCCCGTTTCCCCCTTTCTACCTTCGCCGAAAAAAAAAAAAAAAAAAAAGAGAAAAATAATCCGCGAACCGCCGTCGTCGGGATTTTTAATCTAATCGCTCGACGTCACGCGATCCGCCGACGTCGAATTTGCATCCGACGCTCGTTCCGCACGAGAGGGCTATCGCAGCGGTCGCACTTTTCGCGATCGGCACGATAACGCTCTCGCTCTACGAAATCGGATGCGTCGTCACGACGTACCCGAGATCGGCGAGACATCACTCGATAAGGGAGGAGAGGGCCTCTTGCTCTTCGCGCGGTAGCCGGATCGGTGGACGCGAGCAACTCCGAGAAGACGCGAGAAAGGAAGAGGAGACAAAATTCATTGTCCAGCGTCGCTTAAAACCGGGGGCGGAGTTCTCTCCCTCACTCGATCCCCACTCTGGTCCATTCTAGAGTCCACCTCACCCTGGTTTCCTCTCGAGGCAGCGGCCGGTTGTATTCTTAGGTCAGGGAAAACTCGAGTGCGCGGCTTTCTCTCTCTCTCTCTCTCTCTCTCTCTGTCTCTCTCGCTTCGATCGATCGATCGGATCGCGCGAAGAAGAGAGGATATGCGGGAGTTCCGTCAGAGAGGAGAATACGTGCTCTCCACGAGCTCGTGAATTTCAAAGGGTGGCCACTCTTCGTCATCAGCTGCGCGGTTTCCTCTTCTCTCCCTTCCTCCATAGTCGTCCCTCCTCTTTCTTTCTCGCCGCCGATATGTGTCTGCGGGATAGAGACTTTTATCGCGCGTCTCGGAACTCACCTAAAATATCTCGAGCCATCGATCGTGTTTCGCACGTAGCTACTACATCCTGTGCTTTAGTCGCCCTATTGACTGATACAGAACGGACTCTCTTTCGAAAGTTTGCGTTCTGTCAATCTCGACGGGAGAAAAGATACGCTGAGATAAAGATAGCAGTTGATGTGGATTTTAACTAATTCTAAGAGGGAAATTATTAGATCGATTGCTTCTTTTAAATAATTAATTAAATTTGAATTAAATAAATTATAAATAAATATCTACGATATGCACGATAGAAAAAGCAACTTAAACCAATCCGAGTTAAAGATGCACTCGGGCTTCGATGAAACCCATTCCGTTTAATCCTCGCCGATATTATTTGATATTTTTTTTCTTAACTCAACGGAGTAAACCGATTAAATTTTTAAAGCAAAGGGATTTTATAAGAAATAAAAAAAGTTTGATGTTATTTTTCGAAATCATTCTTTTCAAATGCCAAAATAGTTTTAGAAAAAAAAAAAAACAGTTTCACAACAATATTTAGAAAAAGCGCCACTATTTTCGTTATCAACATTTTATTCTAATTTAAGATAGTTATATGCGTTTCTCGATCAATGTTACGTAACACATGGAAATAAAATTTAAAATTAAACTTCAACAAGAATATAAAGTTTTATGAAATATGTATCCCTCAGAATTATTCCTAGCGTTGTATAATTAATTTTTAATTTATAATTAATTTTTATGTTAATATGTCATTATATATATATATATATATATATATATATATATTTTTTTTTTTTAAGTATTAATTATACATTTTATTAATTATATAATTATATATTTTAAAGTATTAATTTTAAAGTAATTATGATATATATATATATATATATATATATCATAATTACTTTAAAATTAAATTAAATATCACAATATTTTTTTAACTGAATATTGATGGTCGCACAAAATAAAAAGTTCATAAAAAATTTATATATATATATATATATATATATATGTAGCCTAATTTTAAAATATTTAAATTATTTATTCCACAGGTGTCCTATGAAAAGGATTTTCCAATCTCTTTATCTCTTTATCTTTTATCTTAAAAAATAAATAAACTTAAATAAATTTAGGTATGTATATCATAGACGTGAATTTGCAGTACATCAAGCTTCTTCAGAGATTTTATCAGATTTAATGACTCGAGTGACCTAAAAAAAGGGGATTGATTCGATATTTCGCGGGGGTTTGTGGTGACCCCCAGGGAAAACGACGCACAAAGGAATCTTGAATCGACTCGCGCGCGCCGTAATACCAGACTGCAAGCATTCGTTTCTTGTTGCCTCGCGTTTCCAGGGATCCGAGATAGTGGCCAAACTCAAATTGTTATCGCCGCTAATCGATTAAATCGAACGCTATAGCTTACACCGCCGGCGGGCCTATACCCCGAGCCTAACAAACATTCCATCCGCGCGTTCCGAATCCCAGATAATGATGCGATTCTAATGATCGACGTACGTTGTTTCGTTCGTGTCACGCACGAAAGCCACGGTCTTTCCCTTTTCTAAGGTGAAGATAGAGGAGGCCTATCTCTCTCATATCTTTCATTACTTTCTACCTCTATCGCTTTCTCTCTTGCAAGCACAACCGTCTTGATAACTTAATCGTCTTTTGCATTATCTCGCACACGAATTTTTCCTCGCATTCTCGAATTACCCTGCCCTCTCATGCTTTACTACTTTGTTAGTTCCTGTTACCTTATACCTGGTTCACCTTGCCTCTCATATTTCCTCCTCGATGTTGCGCGTAGCCGCACGACGAAGACACATTCGGACGTTATCCTGTCAAAGATAACCGGTTTTACGTGTCGTGGATCCTCAGCACATTCGAGACGACGACTGCGGCTATGGATCGAGGATGATCGAGAAACGACAGGAAAAGGAGACAAACGAAGAGAAAAAAAGAGAGCGAGAGAGAGAGAGAGAGAGAGATAAGGTAGGAGAGTAGGTACACGCAGGTGCAGGACGGGGGCAGGAGCTAGCGCACGCGAATCGATCGCGGGAGCCGCGCGACGCGAAACGCCGCGACGCGAGACGCCGCGACGCGAAGCGTACGAACGAACGGTGCGGCCGAAAATTTCGCGTGACGGGGAAACGCGAAACGCGGGAGTATTTGCCGCCGCGCGGCACGGCCGTTCCCTCCTGCTGAGGGAAATCAATAAGCGGCGATCGTCGAGCGTGTTGAACCACCGGCCACCATCGGACACCCTCTTTCTCTCTCTCTCTCTCTTTCTCTCTCGTCCACGACCACCGACCTGACCGCACCGTCCTGTGCGATGTCTTCGCGGAGACGAGTCGACGAGTCGACTTCGCGCGCGCGAACCGGCGAGAGTTCCATGTCCCCCAGAGAAATGTTCCTCTCCCCGCTTCTCACCCCCCCTTGCTCTACCCCTCCCCCGCCCCCACTTCACCCCTCACGTAGATTTCTCTCTCTCTCTCTCTCTCTCTCTCGCTCTCTCTCTCTCTCTCTCTCTCGCTTCCGCCTTCACCATTACAGGATACTGACCGTGGACGACGAAGGGAACGACGTCTTTCTTTTCCTCCTCTTCCTCCTTCTTCTTTTTCTTCTCCACCGACGCACCGCTTCTTCCACCGCTACGTCGACCGTCGACCGCGGCCACGACGACACGCGCCACGCAAGCCGGGCTGCTCCTCTCCTTCGAGGAGGAGGACGATGCCGCCGGAGGACGATGCCACGCGCGTCGGGGCAGATTCGCGGCTCGTAATCCGGGAGCTTCCCGCGAATACGCAATCCTCCTCCGGTCCTCTATTCGTCGTGACGTTTAAATACACTACCGCTTCCTCCTTCGCTTTCTTTTCCTCGCCTCCCCCCCGCGCCGAGTATCGCGGAATAATTTCGTTAAAAGCGCACGGCAGTGAAGGAACGACGAAGGAGGAACGACTGGCCCTACGAGGCAACTGTATACGTCCCTCCTCGCGAGCAATCCTCACCCCCTACCCCTTTCGCGATCGCTCGATCTCTCTCTCTCTCTCTCTCTCCTCACCCTCGACGGCGTCGCGGCGCACGCGCCAGGTGTGTCCTTTCTCTCTATCCTCTCCAATTCTCCCTGTCTGTCTCTCCTTCGTCAATCTCTCTCTCTCTTTCTCTGTTTCCTTTCTCTACCTCTCATCCTCTTTCGCGCGCGCGCGCGCGATCTATCTCGTTCCTTTCCTGCGCGTCTCGCTCGTTACCTTCGCGCTTGTTCGTCTGGACGCCGCATCGACGCGTCCAGAGGATGAGAGTCTCGTGCCTCCGCTCGCTCGCGACCATCGTCGTCGTCGGGACGTCTGCGCACTCGGATCGCGAGTCAGGACAAGAGAAACGCACACGGACAGGAAGCAGCACATCCTAGGGACATCCGGAAATACCAGCTTGCGTTTCGCTCTCTCTTTCTCTCTCTCTCTCTCTCTCTCTCTCTCTTTCGGCACGCGAGTATTATGGCGAATTGACCTATTTGCCTCAAATGGGTGGCCTCGCGTTTTCTTCGGCCGAGCAAAAGCCTCTCTCCTACGAGAAACATCCCGGAATCGGTAGACCGGATAAGGGCGCGCTCGATGTCGTCTTGCAGAATGCGACGCGCGCTCGAAGCCGCTCACCCGCAATTTCCCTTCCCTTTGTATGCAAGCTACGGCGCTCGATTGCACAAAGCGAGGAGGGCGGGGGGATGGGAGGGAGGGGAAGGGAAGGATAGGAAAATCTTGGAGCACACCCGCCCGCTCTTCCTCTTCCCCCCCCCCCCCAGCTCTCTGTCGCTCTACGTCGGACTGACGTTTCTTTTCTTCTTGGGACTTACCGCGCGCGTAAGCAGAGAGCGCGCGCTGGTTATATCGGGCGTTCGGTCGGTCGATCCCGAGATAGGTTTTGCTCCCGCTTTCCGGAGAAGTATGCGAGGAATTTATAGAATCCATCGGGGGGGATATCGGCGAACTGATCCCGTCGCGTCCAGGTATTTCCTCGATCACCACAAATGCAGGTATACAACTTGCAACGGATATTTGACATAATTATCCGCGGAATTTTCTTCGCGAATTAATAATGAATCGCGATTTACTAATAAAAAAACACATGTGTGGGTCATTGACATGTTTTTGTGTACATATGTATTATATGACAAAAAAGAAAATTATATAATATTTATGATGTGTATTAAAAAACATCGAGAAAGAGAGAGAAAGAGATTGTAAAACATTATAGATTTAAATAAATATTTATGAACTGTATTAATTTAATGATGTATGGAAAAATTAATTAATCATATTTATATCTCTTATCGCGTATTTTGTTATATAAATATATATATATATATATATATATATATATATATATATTATTTAATAATTACATCGTATTAATATACACACACAATCGGTGCATCAATACGATAAGATAATGTAAATTTTTGTTATGAAAAGAAACTGAATTTAATTCAAGAAAGCTGACTCTCTCTCGTCGTAGAAATTCCGGCATGTACATTTCTGGAATGAAACTTTTATATATAATTCCACGTACCAAGAATATCATTGTACGTACGAGAATTTCGCCGAGAAGTGCTCCTATTCTCGCGATTTTTCTCGAGCAGAAGGAGGCTCGCCTCGGCTCGAATGTCAGCCGCGTTAATCCTGTCATCGACATCGGTCCGCGTTGGAACTTTACGGCGGGCGACTTCCGGCCTCCGTCCGCTAGCTCGGGGGATATATATCGATAGACATATCGGGACGAAATTACGCTCGGGGATCCTCTGGCGTTGGCGTTTCGAGGTCACCGGGCGCCCCCGCCAGGATCTCCCGCGCGCAGAGGGATACACCGAAAAGCCCCTGACTGGCCGACTCTACGCGGAGGCGCTTATCGATTTTCAAAGCGGCATTGCCCCGCCGCTCGCCAGCAGGTCGTCGTCGTCCTCGTCGACGACGTCGTCACCGTCGTCGTCGTATGTGCGCGACAGACGGAGAAACAAAATGAGCGAGAGAATGAGAGAGAGAAAGAGAAAGAGAGAGAGAGAGAGAGAAGATTCGGTTTGCTGGCCGACGCCGACGCTTACAGATATACAGATACAACCACGCGGCTGCACCGGATTGCCCATTGCATATGCATGCCTGTTTGGATATTGGATTCGCCGCGAGACTTATGCTCGAGCTTCATCCCTCGCCTATGTCGACGCGACGTTACACAACGTCGGCGTCGGCTGTGGTGACGGCGATTATGGGTTATCGATATTGCGAACTTACTGCGCGCGGAGAGTCCGGGGATATAGCGCTCATGGATATGCAAAAATGTAAAAAAGCGCCATTCCCAGATAACGTGGGGCGGGTGAGAGCGTTCGGCCGGCGATCGTGTCACCCTGAGCGTGAGCAAATTAGTTTGCTCGCCTCTTTCGGGGACACGCCAAGAGGCACGAAAGCCCATGGCCATCGGACAAATTTCGGAGCGGTGTTTTTGGTCGACGTCCGATAGCCTAACGACGAGGGTGTGATGTAAAAAAAGAGGAACTGTGCGGGAAAGATGTAAAGAGAGGGAAATTTATGGCACTAAATTTATGGGACCGCGAAGCGATCAAATATTAGAACGGAGAGGAATTATGAGAATATTTTATAAAGCGTAAATGTTTGCATATTCGTTAAGGAATTTGAATTAGGCGAATAAAGAAGCTATTCGACCGATTAAGGGAGTACGGACTGTTTTTTTTTTTTTTTTTTTTGAAAAATATGGAAGCCTTAAGATTCGTTAAGATTCCCGTGTATTAGAGTTGCTTTTCCGGTCCGACTAACGGACGTGTGCTCTACTTACACGAGATAACGGTTTATCGGTTGCGAAAATATATTAAGGCAATTAGTCGCGTCACGTGACATTATGCTCTGTCAAAACTTTGGAGAGGTTTAGAAGCGTTATTAACGTCTACAACGTTTCTGTATCATATGTTTAGCGAGCGTTCGAAAATGCTACTATATAATTTACTCAACCCGAAAATACGAGCTTAAATCGTTGATTACGTTGCAAATTATGGAAGTTAAATTAGGCAATTCAAGCATTCTACTTTCCTATAGAAAGGGCGGTTAAATATCTCGGAGGGTCCTTCACTCTTTAAATGATCGTTTCAAGGCGTAATTGCTGTAATTGGGTGCTACAAGCACAGAGATTTATAAACAGTAATTCCTGCATTATTATCTTTAATCGGAACAATCTAATTATTATCTATTAATTTTTCATATACTTGTTAACAGCGTGATTTAGAAATATCTTACAGAGAGAGATGAATAAAATAGAGAGCAGACGAAGAAAATACCATGATCTTAAAACAAATGCGTCTCATATATTTTTTTGAAAATAATCATATGGATTATCTTTTTTGATACCAATTGTTCAAACCACATTAAATTTATTTTTGTCCAGTCTGTTATAAAAAAAAATGTTTTTTCTTCCACTTGCAGTTTACTAAAATATTACAAGGAAATGCCAATATGACCAAATCGAAATGTAATGTTTCTGATATATCTTCGATTTTTCTGTTTTGTAACTCTTTTATAAGAGAGAGAGAAAGAGAGTCAACTGTACAAAAATAAATTTAAAAATTTATATCAAAAAAGATAATCCATATAATTTCTTAAAAAAAAAAAAAAAATATGATAAATTAATAGTGAAATTATTTATAGGCTAGTCTCACCAAATTGAAATAAAAGTGAATAATGCATTTTGTAATTTAAAAATAAAAAAAATAAATATATGTATTTTGCGCATATGCACAGTGTACAAACATTTTCTTTCTTCTGCTTTCAAATTAGGGAATAATGATAGCTCTTCTCGTTCTGCAGATAGTAGATGGTCGCATAGCTAGACGTTAATCGAAATCATGGGTAATGTCCGGAAAATTACCTAGGCATTTGAAATATCATGCTAGCGTATAGAGAGACAGCATTACTCTCAATTATTTATACAGCGAGTCGTAGAGGAATTACGTAACAAATTAATAAATAAACATAGTTTATTATAAATTTGAATAGAATTTTTTAGAATTTTATATAAATCTTGAGATACTTATCGTAAGATATTCAACAAATGATAACTTTCTTTGAAATGTTTCCGAGTTAATTTCGTATTCATTAAAACATTAATATCCTTTAAATTATTGTAACAAAATTTATATCAATAATTAATGGATTTTCATAAAAAGGGGATACATCTTTTACATATTCACGCTTTCATTTTTAAAATCGAAACAATTATATGTATTGACTTGCATCTTATTTTTATATCATTTATCAAGCATTATACGTGCATGTATCTTCTCTCTTTGAATTTCAAATTCCACCACAAAGAGTGCCTTACCGAGAACTTCCGAGCGTGATCGGCCCGAGTATGCGACAATAACAAGTAGTAGCGGCAATAAAAAAAAGGGACAGTCGTTCGAAGTTACTCCTTCGCGAATAGTAGCGATAAAACATTCTTTTCAGAAGTCGAATGCAGAAACGTCGTCGGTCGCAAAAATCCAATAAGAACGGTGCTCGTAAAGCGATGCGGAGGCGAAGAAAGGATTACCATACCGAGACGAGAATAACGCACGCAACCGTCCCGATAGAGAATTATGCCTGCGGATCTCGCCATGTTCTTGAAACGTAGAAAAAAATATTACTTTCTCGTCTGTGATTATAGGTAAAACCGCGGGGATTATTAGATATCCGACCATTTCCGCCGTCATAATACACGATTATTGTCACTGATTCAATGTTTAAGGCGACATATCCATTTGAAGCTTTGAAAAATGAGTACATTTTTCAGATTTTTTTGCAGCGCAACAACTTGATAAAAATTTTTAATTTTTTTACAATATTAATTTAATATTATTAATTATTTAAACAAAAATTTTTAGCTTAACAAATTTTTTTTTTTTTTTTTTTTCAAAAGTTATTTGCAGAGCTTCTTTAATTTTACGGTGCGCATGAAAACATTCATTTATCATATCTGAAATCAATACATACAAATACAATTTTTTTTTAATTAAATGTATTAACAGCTATCCTAATGTTTTTTTCAAAATTTAAAAAAATAGGAAAATGGCAACGTGTTAAAAAAAAAATTTTATATTTTCATGCAGACCATGCTCGAAAATATCAATCTGCAAATATTCGCATAAACTAAAAAAAAAAAAAGTTTAATTAAAAATTTTTATTTAAATATTTAATAATATTATATTAATATTGTAAAAAAAATAAAAAGTTTTTATCAAGTTGTTGCGCTGCAAAAAAAAAAAAAAAAAAAAATAAAAAATGTACTTATTTTTCGAGAATTTAAAAAGATATGCCTCTTTAAATACTATAAATTATTTTCAATATCGTAAATTATTCACACGCAGCATTTTTATATAAATAAATTAAGTTTTGGTTTAAATATTTCGAATCAATTTATTTTGCTGAATCATTTCATCAAAAATTCCTCGTTTAAAAGGCAGTCTGGCCTATTTGGCACGCCGTACACAAGTGCATTATCGCGTCGCGAAATGTTCCTTTATGTTCTTCTCCTCCCCAGTAGTTACGGACTCGCTTGAACAGACGAAACACGCGAGTGCACATTTACGGACTCGACGGCGCTCGCGGAGGCGAGCCTAACTTGACAAAGAGTGCCGGGCGTCCGGGAGTAAAATGCATAGCGATATAACAGTGCGCCAGACAAATGTCGATGTGCAAGAGCAACAAGTGCCGCGAGGGCCGTCTACTTCTGACAATGAGCAGGAAATCTGGCCGGCTCTCCACGGATACGTGAGCAAGTAGGGGATGCAGGGCGCGCGCCGGTCACAAAGAGGCGTCACAGGTTGCAGTCACAATTAGCGATCACGCAAATTCAGGTTCCATTCAACGACCGCTTGTCTTTATGCGAGGTCGCCGATGTCAGTGTATCGCGCGGCGAAGTCGAAACGCGAGCGCGCTTTGTTGTAAGAAAACGTGTCGCTACTACTCGCTTGAGTATGAATTGAAAGTTAGTCTTTTCTTTGGAAGGAACTCTGTTTTGTTGTGAGCTTTACGAAAGATACGAAAAAAAAAAACGATGAGACAAATGATAAAATATATTATATTTTTATGAAAAAGATAATAAATATTCATTATAAGTGTATAATAAATATTTATTATAATTATTTCTTGTTATCGTCGATCAATAATTTTATGGGCGACAACGTCGACGATATTTGTTTTTAAAATAAGGAGTGAAAAATCTATCTGATGATGGCGGTTTTCCACACGCGACTGCCAAAAGGGCGAAATTACACGTTCACCATATTTATGCGCCATTGAATATGATAATCGTACGTACCGTTCGTGATTGCTCGTTAGCAGCTCGTTACCTTACTCGCCAAAGAACTCTTAATTATTACGATTTGAACTGCGGCGGAATAACGAAGGCTCGCGATGGCTGAACATCCTGAAACATTTCGCCGTTAAGAATCTTGCAGTCCGATAAAATTTTTTTTTTTGCTACTTTTTTTATTTAATTCTCTGATTTTTTTGATTTTTCAATACGCGATTTTTCAATACCAAAAGTAATTTATGAATAAAACTAATTATATAAAATGAATATTTTATGAATGAAACTATTGTTATATTAAATATATAATATGAATCATTTATATTAAATTTGTAATATTATTTGTTATATTAAATTGTAAGAATAACGAAGTAAGAATCAAATTTAACAAAAAGTAGCTTCTTTTTAAATTCAAGGCAAAGAGAAAGAAATAATAATGAATCCTTCTAATTTCCTTAATGCAGAATACAATTTTGTCTCTGAAATGTTTTTTCTTCGCAACAGATTTAATATTTAATCGCAATTTTAGATCTTCACTAATTTTAATCGTCACAATAAATTTCTCCTGAGTTTTAAATTCTAACAATATACTTAAGTTTGAATAAAACAAAGGTTTTTTTTTTATTCTATAAAACAAGTATATATTATTAGATTCTTTAATTTTTAAAAAGAATTAAAGAATTGTGAAAATTAAAGTATTAGTCGGCTTAAATATAACTTTTATTCCATTAAAAATTAAGTATATCGTTAAAATTTAGTTCTAAAAAGAAATATATTGCGGAGATTAAAAATAAATTATCGGATCTCGCCCTTTTGGGGCCGAAAACAGGCAATCTATTAAAACACAGCTCGTCGATTCCTCAATTCCTTTATTCCTATTTATGATATGATATTGTTTTATCCCGCGGCGAGTTTTATTCGGGAGAGGAAGAGGTATCGATTAGCTGCTCCTTGGAGAACTTTCGGGTTCCAAGATGTCTGGGTGGTAGGTCCCCAAATTCTTCCATTCGATTCCACAGTTGGGACATGTGCGTAGCGTCACTCCGTCTCGGCCGCATCCGTAACAATACTGACGTTTACGGGGCCATGGACAGTCGGAATAGTAATGCTGCGCGGAACGACAGTTCCAACATACAACGGGTCGGCTCGCAATTTCAAAGAATTTGCCAGTTTTCAACTTCCTCCTAGAGGATCTACCTGGCGACGCGCTTTGACATCCGCTCGCTATGGCCCTCCTGCCCGATTCCTCTCTCAAAGAAGATGTGGATCGTCCGCGAGCCAGGCTCGACCGAATGGATGACGTTGAAGAGCCCGCAGACGATCTGTTCAAAGAGAATTTCGCTCGGCATGCCTGACCTGATCGCGCCAATGTTAGATCCACGCGCAAATCCCGGATGCGATCGTGCTCATCAGGTTGCTCGAGCTTCGTTACAGTTGACAAGGATACGGTAGCTGATTCGGGGGGCTTATGATCGGTCTGAGTGGCGATTGTGCGCGGCGGGTCAGTCTGCACCTCACGGTCCTGGGTCTCCCTATTTCGCGCGCGCATTTCATCGAGGGCGTAGTCTTGCGACCAGGCCTTGTCAGTCTGGATTCCCTGCTCCTGGGTGCTGTATTGCTGAATGGTGGTGCATTCCCGAATCTCAGTCAAGTTGTACAATTCCAGGCGGAATTCCGAGTTTCTTCCGGACATCTTTCGGACCTAGATTCTTGTAGCAGGATCTAAAAATCCGCCGATCGTTTGCCACCGAATGTGTTCCTCGAATCCTTAACAGCTATCTACGAGGAGGATGTAGCAAAAAATATAAAAAGTTCTAAGGAAAATTTAATAATCCTCAAATAAAATAAGTAATATAATAACACATCAGATAATATTCTCGAAGCATTTTCAATCAAAATAATCGCTGCAATTTTCAAGATAAACATCCAAATACAATCAGAATAATTATCTTCATTCTTAAATAAAATTTCAATAATTTTAATACGTAATTCTGGCGTGGAATTTTTCAAAGATTTTCAATATCAGGCAATTAATTAAGTTTTGATAATCAAAGAAGTTTTTATTAACTACGAAGATAAAAAATACTCGGATAAAATATAAAAAGTTTTTTAAATATTTTAAAATTTTAAGATATTTTAAAGTTTTTTAATATTTTAAAAATAAAATGTAACAAATTTTTTATATTTTATTTTTTAAAAATTAAAAAATTTTTAAATATCTTAAAATTTTTAAATATTAAAAAAATTTTTTATATTTTATTTTTTAAAAATTAAAAAATTTTTAAATATCTTAAAAATTTTAAAATATTTAAAAAACTTTATATATTTTATTTTTTTTTAATTTAAAAATTAAAAAATTTTTTGAAATGTCACCTCGCTGATTGGTTGTCGCTTGCTATTTGACGCGTCCTGGCTGAACATATTTTTAATTATGCGTCATGTGCGCGTGGTCGCGGCAGATCACAAGGATCTCGAATTATTACAATGAATGCGTGGGCTATAGTCGTTTATTCGATAGAATGTCCCCACGAGTACGAGGCTTATTCGAGCCTCAACAATTTTGGAAATTCGACGACAACTAACTTTGCGCTCGCCCGCAAAATACAGTAGAAGAAAAGATCTCTTCGAAATAAAACTTCGACATGAAATTAATGTGGTGTTAATATTCTTCGATATTCTTGTGATAGTACCACAAGTACGTAACGCGGGAATAACAACGTGATCTCAGTTTATAACAATAATTTAATACCCTCATAATTTTCCGGACGTCAATCGCAATCGCTATTCCTAAAGCATATTCCTCTCGGACACAAGATAACACGTACGGAATTTGCGCGCGGTATACAATCCCCCAAAAAAAAAAAAAAAAATTATATAAGAACATAGTAAACGCGACAAGGCTCGCCGGCAGACAAGAAATATGCGACGCAATATACGAATTCACTATGCGATAATAGTCCGTACTATATAAACAAAACTATGCAATAGATTATAAAAATTTCTCACTCTCGACTGCAGATTTCCCGAAAGAGAGAGAGAGAGAGAGAGAGAAAGAGAGTACATGAGAAAGAATTAGTTCGGATGAGGCGTTTCGCCGGTCAGCTGTCGCTCTGAGAATGATATATAATGATATAAAATGATAATACAATGATATGGTTTGATAATTAGCGACAGATATGATCCTATGGCGTGTCTCATCCGAACCTTATTATCAAAATCGATTTGCAAGATAAGACGCTCTCACCAGCTCTCACGCTGTCTTCCTACAGTGTTCAGCTATCGCTATTTCGCCGGAGCTTGCTGGAACCTCAGTCGCTCTCGCCGATCCGCCGAACAGTGATAAGAGGAAGGCCCGCAGGAGTCACATCGGCAATTAAATCGGAATTATGCCACCTGTGGCGCTTTCGCGTCCCTCAGGGACGTCCAACGGCCTTTGTTAATAGGACGCAATAGCGGGTCCTATTCTTCCTCGCCCTGGTTTTTGGCCATTGATTTCCTCCAGGATTTTATTCACGGCTTCGGGGGTCTTAAAGATCAATTTTTTCCTCGGCCCTGAATTGCATCCGAATTAGAGTCCCAGGGCTTTACGATCGGACAGAATGTTGATAACAGATAGTCTTTGATAAGGGCGAAAATGGATCGCTCTTATATTTATCATATTGTTACAATATTATTGACAATCTCAGGCTTTTGTCCTAGAGATTTTGTGCATATATTTCTTTTTCTTAATTTTGCAATATCAAATTTATAGATTGTTTAAATCCTCAAACTTGTACATGTTCCACATTGTCTTTTGTACACACTATATATTACATGTGAAAATGTAGATTAAAACTAAATCAAATTATAATACATGCAATACAATTCCTTAACAATACTCGAAAGCTAAAACTCGTTGAGAGCTCACCAAATACACTCGTAAATGAAAAGAAAAAAAAAAAAAGAAAAAATAAATAATTCTCGATCTCGCACTCGAGTCGCTCTCCCCCCCAAAAAAAGTATCCGGCCCCTGACGGACATCAAAAAATGTCACGTCACAGTGTATAAAAGCAGCTGCGCTTGTCGTGCGCGAAGAGAACCGTGTTACGAGCATAATAATCGGTAATTGATAATTGAGGAAATGCGCGGATAAGGTGAGGAAATAATGGTAAGGTGGCACTTGGCGCGCGCGACACCCCCGGCCAGGTAAATGATACATTAATATCCCCTACAAATGTATATACCCTTATCTGGCTCCTCGATCCCATTTTTACAGTTCACACGCGATACGGGCATTAAAAAGGAATTCCGATATGTATCGCGTATATCATTATTGTGCCGCTCCATCTATCGCGTAGCTCGTAACTCGTTTTACATTCGTGACAGGTGTAATTTAGAAATCGAACGGGTATTTAGCGCGGACTGCGAGATATCGGGTCACCGAAGATCGTAAAAGAAAAATACTTAAACAGCAGCGGCGCGAGTTTATATACTATTTACATAAAAGTAAAAAAGGGTAAACGAGAGAGCATGTTTATAGGCAATACGGTTACAATTTTTAATTACCAGGCGATCGTAAAATGAATTCAATCGCGTGAGTGGTGAATTAAATAGGTTACTATTTAATGATGAAAATTTAATAAAGGCTAATTATTAATTTGATTTTGTCAGCGGGTAGATTATCACCTTTATGAGCTGTATACTTATGTTATTATTCACGAGCCTTATGTCGACGTATCACGATAAGTACATCGTTACACTGTGGAAAGCAGTGTATCATGAGTTTAGCAAATTCTTATACAGGAACAAGGGGTAATTATTTATTCATTAACTCTTTTTGCATATTTAATATTATTTTGCATAATTCATATTAACGTCATTATAAAATGTGTAATTATATTAATATCCAATTGATGTTGACGTGTCATGATAAGTATACTCGGTATAATAGCATAGGTGAAGTAAGTAGTCACACCTGTTTCACTGAAAATCTTAATGGCATACACAAATAACGATTTCCAAGTCACATTGATTAGTGCTTACCATCATGAATAATTAAATTCTCCTCAGGAGGGGAGGAGGAGGGGGGGCTATCTCGGCTACGCAATCTGAATACAGATAAATTTTCTGGGGATGCGCTATACTGACATATGATTATGAGAATAATGTGTGTCAAATAACCTGTTTGGTATAATAATATTAATGCCGGCTTGCGGGAACTCTAGAATTTGTTACTTCCGGTCTTTATAGATTCTTATTAATCAAGATAGCATATTGTTTTACATACGATAGAAATCTGATAAAGAATATTTCGATATAAATTCAGCGGAATCTTATCGCCGACGAGTGATCAATCGGCATCGCCCTTTTACCATCCCGTGATTAGGTGGACATCTAATAGGGGCTGTTATGATGCCTCGATAGAACGGTGACGTTTCGTAATCTGGTTCCGATTCCAAGGTAGGCGTGGTCGTATCGGGCCCGATGGTTGAATGTCGGTGGAACAGAGGTTCGATTTTGGTTTTTATGGTATCCTTGATTTTCTCCCCGACGTTATTCAATGTATTTCCGATTTCATTCCAGACAGAACGCCTCGTTCGAAGACTGCTGCCTTGCGTGGCACATGTCAAAGAGACGAGCAGCAAAAGCACGCTCAGAAAACGGCAATAAAATCTCATATCTATGGTTATTTTTTTCCTGAAAAGTGCGGAAAGCTGCCACCTTAAATAAATAAACGCAATCGATACATTATTGCGAGGATTTTTCTATGCTTTATAAAATTTATGCTGCGGAAAAAATAATTTGTTATCTATTCACGTCGTTTGCACTCTATAATTTTCAAAAATTA
>JBCAUJ010000052.1:2090740-2102504 GCA_038406275.1 Cataglyphis albicans
AGTAAAAGGCTTGGCTTATGAAAAAATTGTAAATGAAAGTTTTAGAAAAACATGATTTCCAAATAAAATCCTTAAAAACATAAAACTATTAATTATTACTATTCGTTATTTTTAAATTAGATTACGTTAGACATATGTAGATACGATTATTATATTGACGTTCCTCAGCAAATCTTTTTAACGAAGCGTTCCAGGCTTTAATCTAATACAAGGGTCGTCTCTCAATTTTACGTCCATCTACAAATGGCAGTTTGACACGTGATCGATAATCGCGACCGAGTAGCCCAGATTCTAAACTCATTAGCCGTACGAAGGGGGCGAATCTATATTCTCGAAATTCTCCACGGCCTGCAATTTGCGCCAAATGCCACGTTACATCGCGAATAAACGTCCGTTATTTGTTATTTAATGCGGCCGTGCCTCTTATCAATCAACCGTAACAAGCGCGACGTGTCGATTTGACGCTATTAATTTGTTTCTGATCGATACGGAACCTATCAGCGGAATTTGTCCGCGATATAAAATATTTTCATTCGTAATAAGCGCATGGAAAGAGGCTGATAAACGCCTGATCAGCTGATAAAAAAATGTATGTTTATGTAAATATAAATGTTTGAATAATGTCTTAACGAATAATGAGACAGCCGCTAATCAAGATAAAGATTAAAAAGATATTATTTCATTGAAGTTTTAATCTTAGGCTATTCGTTTCGACGATTCACTGAGAAAAAAAATTCACACGATAAATATAAAAATCTAATTTGATGGTGACATAAAATTTTTAATGTATGAAACTAGCAACAATGAACAATGAAATAAATTAATGACGTAATGTAATTAGAATTTGGAAAAATAATGCTATTAAATGTGCAACTTTGATATTAGATCAGATGAAAATTGAATCGTGCATCCAAGAATTAATTCATGACTACTCGGAAACAGGCATCAGACAGTTTTTATTTAGTGCTCTACTAAATCAAGAATTGCGCCTCCAAGAACTGGCAAACTGCCTCCATTCTTCAGCGTGTTTACAGTATATTTCAGAAATGACGTTCGTAAAATATTAAGTACAAATGAGAAAATACAGTCTTCGAAAAATATATTTTGAATGTTTCTTTCTTTCAACATATAAAAAATTTCAAAATTTTTTCAAATATTCCACTCTAATACTAAAATATAAATTTTTAACATTATAATTTTTATATTATTACAGTAGATGTTTTACATTATTTTATTATAATTTTTATAATACCATTATTTAAACTATTGAAGCCTCCTTTTCCCTATTCTCACAATTAATGTCTCTTTGCGTTTCTATTTTATTTTCAAAATATGAATATAATAAATATAATATTATGGTATCTCTCTTTTAGTCTGATTCTTCTGCCTCAATCTGGCATGAATGATTCTACTGATAATTATGTTATCACCGACATAACTTTTACAATTAGATTCATTAATAAATCAACGATAATTATCATTATTTTTAATCTGCTGAATTAAAATTTACCTAAAAAATGATTCTTCCATTATTTAAAAATATTTCTCTTTATTGAAAAATAAATATATATATTTATGGAAATTTGGTTATAAACAAATATATTTAATTGTAAAAATAATAAAATGTATGTGCATTTATCGTTTGTTAAATGTACGTTGTTTATTCAAAGTTATTTAATTAATTATTAATCGTAATAATTATAGCTGGGATTATGTTTCGATGTTAGTCACAATTGGATCAGAAAAAGAATTGATAATATACGAAGCACTACTACTATTTAAGTTCGCGGTGCGAATGATAATAAGAGCGTAAACAATAGCTATACGTCACTAAGGTCGAACACTATATTATTGATAATTTCTTACGAAAATATTTGACGTACTATGATGTATACGGGGTGTTTCAGAATTAGACCGACAAACTTCGGGTGATTATAAAGGAAATGAAAACGAGTCAATTTTGCCAATAAATCCATATCCGCAAATGAGCCGTTTTGCCTCAATTAGAGAGTGAAAGACCAACAAGGGAATCTCGCAAACTCGAAAATTTCGATTTTCATGAAACTTTACATATATATAGGGGAGAGATGGTGAATAGATGATTTTAGAAATTTTCAGTTGCAGCCAAAATTAGGAGTGAAATGTGTCCTCATATGTAAAGCGGCTTTTCTCGATTTGTCTCGAAAATTATTCAAGATAACTGAACATGTTTTATACAAAAGTTTCACGATAAAAACATTTTTAGTTAATCACATTAATGAAATTTTAAAACAATAATTTTTTTTTTTTATTTTTGCCTTTTGTTAGTCTTTAGATTTATTATATTTTGTATAGTTTTCTATATACATATATGCAATGTATATATACATATATATATTTTTATTAATATATATATATATATATTAATAAAAAAAATATTTATTTCAAAATATAATATTAAAAAAATGTAATATTAAAAATTCTTCAGAAACTGCAAAATATCCTCACAATACTAATATATATAAATATTCTATAATTTTCGCGACTTAAATATTTTAAACAGGGATTAAATACTTCATACAAATCTCCCCAAAGATATCGCATTTCTTTTAGCTTTCCTACAATTCACTCTCATGCCCGTGGCGCATCGCGGAATATTTGGATCGCGTTATATATCGCGAATTGTGCATCCAACGGAGCCGCGCAAACGAATCTCCACTCTCTCCTTTCCCGGCCAACGTCAGCGGCGTTATCTCCACGAGCCAACATTATTCTGTTTTAACGAAATTACTCCAAATTGTGCGTATATATCATAGTTATGCTACTGCGGTCGGTTATATTGCGCTCTAAGCGACCCTCGGTAGCGCGGGGGTTGAACGGGGGACGGCCGTCGCTCCAGGAGAGGTAGCAATTCGTACGAGGGTAGATGGATAAAGCAACAACCTCTCGCACGCTCTATATACCGTGGATAGTCAAACGGTCGGCATGGAAGAGAAGGGAGATGGAAAACCTGCGGGGGTTTTCGCGCCGACCCTTTATAACTTTCGCTTTTTCCCATCCTGCGGCCGGTAATTGTTTTAATCCGAGCACCTCGATCCTCCCTCCCTCCCACCCCCCTCCCCCCCTCTCGCTTCTGCCTACTGTCTCGCAAAGGCCGCGGGGCCGACGAAGGACGACGGAGGGGGAGGGGGGAGGGGGAGGGGGAAAGACGGGTTCGATAATACCGAAAGGGAGGCTCGGCGAAGATATTACGTGTTATTTAAAAAAAAAAAAAAAAAAAAAAAAACGGATTACGGGGGATGAATTACGGGCCTGGCTCGAGTTAATTATACGAGGGTGGCGGAAATTGTCGGGCGGCGGAAGTGTGCGAGCGCGCGAAGTATATGCGCGGAACGGAATGGGTCGCGGATGCGCGTAATTATGGTCAGGAATAGTTGGACGCGCGCGCGCGCGAGGGACCTCCTCTCCCTTCCCCCCCCCCAACCCTCCCCCCATCGCCGACCGAAAGAATAATGCGCTTTTCTCGGATTTGGCCGGCGCCGGTTTCGCCGTTTGCCGCATTTAGACCTCGAGAAATGAAATTTTGCGCACGACGAATATAGAAAATCAATTTTTACGTTAAAGAATAATTTATATTTAGCTTTTTATTATCAGTATGTAGTGTAGAATAATTATAGTTAGTTATAGTTTTTATCGTCAATGTAAAATGCAATAGTAAAAGAATTTTTATGAGAAAGAGATTATAAAATAATATAAATATACAATAATAAATATAATATAAAATATAAAATATTATAATAATTAATAAATATAATATAATAGTAATGTAAAAATATAATGTAAAATAATAAATATAATTTTTATACCTTCTCGGTTTTCAAGAAATTAAAATTATAATTTTTATTACGGAATTAGTTATACAAATATTTTCTTTCCTATTATAAAATATTATTTGAATTTTTAAAGCAGAAAAAATGTATGTTACGGTTCTACAAAGAATTCTAATTTATTACTCATACAAAAATGCTGTGCGTGCGTCCGAAAGTTATGAGAGTGAATAGGCAAAAGTTTCAGAGTGACGTGCCGCGCATCCAATACGGTATAGTTGGGGGTAGAAAGGCGGCAATATATTTTCCGCTTTTCCGTCTATACCATATCGGTGCGCGTGAAGACGGTTCGAAAACATAAATCAGAAGCTCAACTGTAAGATCGCCGGAGATCCAACAAGTGATTTTATTACGAAAACGAGTCTCTTTTCCTCGTAGTATTACCTTCGAGTATCGTCGATCCTTTTCCCTCGATGTCGACTATTTTCCTCCCTTCCCCCCTCCCCCACCGCTCCCACCCTCCCCTTCCCCGCGGAGTGCAACGCCAAGGAAAGAATGCGAGGAAGCTAGAAATTTTTTTATGCGCCTTCAGAACGTCGCGCCCCTCGCGAGTAATATTTGCGCAACGGCTTCAAGGGCGCCGACTCCCTTTCGAGACTTATTAGCTCGGCAAATAAGCCACGCTCGCACTTTGTTTGTGTTATTTCGACGGCAAACTTTCGAGACGTTAAGATTACTAGATGCAGTAAAGGACGAAAAATGGGAGATACTTATAATTCAAAGGGAAGTCTTGTTTGCGCGATCGTAAACAAGACTTGTTCAAGTGATCAAGATTACAGAAAGCGTGAAAGAGTAAAATTTTCAACTTGCACATTCTATGAAACGTGCTAAAATTATTGACGTTGAAAGCTTTTCATTTATTATTTTATTACATATAAGCGCGTTATATAAAAGTGAGTTAAGATATGAACATTCGCGAAAAATTCATGATTAAAGACGGACAGAATTGTTCGAGATTGACGCAATCAGCTGTTTCTTTTCTTCGGAAAAGGAAAAGGTATTTAATAGCGATCTTTTGAATGAGGCAAGTTTGATTGCTTGCTGATCGATTAATGACGTCACAAATTTCGTTTTGGGTTAATAAGAGTAATCTAGTTGAGGAGATTAATCAATAAAGTATTTCAAGTAAGTATTTAATTGATTAATTAGAGTGTAAGAAATTTTATAAACTTTAAAGCCAAAATAAGAAGAATTTTGTAAACTTTAGAGGCAAAATTAAAGTCAATAAAAATGTACTTTATATTATTAATGTTATTTATAGTAATCAGATTCAAAACCCATTTATGAATTTATGTCAAATTAGATTTAATCTTCTCAGACTGATCAAACCCGCTTCACTCGAAAGCGCTATAAATACGTTCCTGGATCTTGTTAAATTTCCGGTGAGCCCAGAGCGGGCGATCCGGAAGTATGCCCGGGAGTGGCTTCAAGCCACCGGAAAGAAGGACGAGGTACGCCTTACTGTATATAAGAAATAGTAGGAGCGAAGAGACGAAAGAGGCAATAAGCCCGCCGTCAGGGACAACCGCGTTCCCGCGGCGGTCCATTAATGTAACGCGAGTTAAGGAAGAAGGAAGAGCGAGCGGTGTGGGGACGAAAGGGGGGGGGAGGAGGGAGGGTGGAAAGAGAGGATCGATATATAAATACCGCGCGGGGTGGAGGGGAGGGGGAGCGAGAGAGGCGTTTAGCAAATTAAAAGTTAATGTAGTATACAAACGATTCCGTCGCGAAATTAATTCATGAGGAAAGTTGCCACCCCTGGCTACGGTCAATTCGCCCTCTCCCCTTCACCCCTCTACCTCTCGCTCCTTCCTTCCACATCTTCCTCATCCTTCCTCCATTCATCCCGCGGTCTCTCCACCCCGCGATCACGCGGTCGCGCGCCACGCTTGTTACAAACTTAAATTGCTCCACATCGAAAGTTAACGCGCTCATTCTTCCCGCGGGACACCGAACGCATCGCCTACGGGATTCTCCTCTTTGTCGCGCGCGATCTCTCGTGTCGAGACCTCATTATACGAAGGCTTTCTGCCGGCAAGCCTTTGTCGGTCGCTCCACTCCACGCCGTGCTGGGAGTATTTCGACTTCTCGTCGGAGTTTAGACATTAGCTACTCGCTTCCGTATCTTACAATTATGCATGCATGCATGTACCATCGGGCGGCGTCCAACGCTTACATCGCCCTGTTATCAGCTGAAGAAAGCGTCTTGGTAATCTTGTCCTTTGTCCGCTATTGTTTCTTTTATTATTAGTTACGACAAGTAGTCTAAGTCGAGCGAGAAAGCGTATCGTGAAATTTTAGTAAAAAAGATATCAGCTTGTGTGTGTTTATATATATATATATATATATATATATATACATATATTTAAAAATTAATATATTTAAGAATTTGAATTCCATTTCAATATTTCAAGAAGTTTCAATTTTTTTTTCTTTTCATGTAAACTCAATGCAATTCTTTATTCAATTTTTATAAAAACTATTATATTTTAGATTGCAAGTCTCATTTAAATTGTTGCAGAATGATAATAACTTATATTTTTTTATATATCAATAAAGTAAAATTATATGATATAAAATACTTTCAAACCATTTGATTAATTCTCTTTTACTTTTAAGCTATTTGATTAATTCTCTTTTACTTATCTTTTGTTCGCTCTTGCTTCTTTTATTATTAAGACAAGTATCTAAATCGAACAAGAAAGCGCATCGTAAAATTTTAGTGAAGAAGATATCAGTATGTGTTTATTAATATAAAGAACTTAAATTTTTTCCATTTGACAAGTATTTGACAGTTTCAATTTTTCTGTTTTTTTTTTTTTTTTTTTGTAATGTCAATGCATTCAATTTTTGCAAAACTATTATAGCTTAGATTGCAAGTATCATGTAAATTGTTGCAAAATGATAATATTTCATATTAATATTTTTTTTTTGTATTTTTTGTATCAACAAAGTAAAATTATATGATAACATATGCTTTCAAACTATTTGATTTATTTATTTTTTATTTATAACATAATATTAGAAATGAAGAATTTAATATAGGGTGTCCTCAATTTAAACGTCAAAAGTCTTTTAGAAATTTGCTCGATTTTGCTTCGTTTTGAAGAAAATCGCAAAAGAAGAAACAAAAAATTTTAACAAAAAAACTTAAAGCATTAGTAGATTTATCGGAAAGTACTAAAATAAAATAAATAAAATAATAACATAAAATAAGTATAAAATAAAAGTTATAAGGCATAGAATTAAGAAAAGAGAGTGAATTAAGATTCTCTAAATAGATTAGAGACAAAATTTCGCGTGTATTTATTTACAATTCTCTAATTTTTACCTTAAGAGTATTTTAATTCACTCTCTTTTCTCAATTTCATACTCTACAACTTTTATTTCGATATACTTTTCGATAAGCTTAATAATTTTAGTATTGTTTTCAAGTTTCCTGGTGAAAATTTTTTGTTTCTTTCTTTTTACGATTTTCTTCAAAACAAAATAAAAACAAACAAATCTCCAAAGGATTTATTTTTCTTTCAATCTACTCGGTCTCCTATATGATCCTATAAGAATACCCTATTTAGCTATGCTTATGACGTCAAATAAATATTAAGATTGTACTGTCAAAACTTGTAACTACCAACCGAATGACTGATTATTATTGTTTCGCACGTTGTTCCACATAATTTCGAGCGAAATTCTTTGGCGGCGGTCTAGACGTACGAGATGAAAAGATACAAGTGCGTAAGCTAATGCAGACGATCTCGCATTCAGCGATGTAAAGCGAGCATGAAGTTTATTTATCGGATGAAGAGCGGCCAGCTCTCTCTCTCTCTCTCTTTCTCTCTCTCTGCGGAGAGAGCGGCAATATCTGCCGCTGACAAGTTTAAACCGTAGACACTGTTGTACATCGCGCTGCTTGTCTACGTATACGGACGTGGCTCGCGTGCACACTGTGTATATTATATGCGTCGTATTATAGGAAGCGTATCCGCGTATAGGGTGTCCGCAATCAGTTCAACATGCCGTGCGAATAATCAAGAAGACTATTGAAAGATCGTGATACTTTAAACAATTTTCGATAGCGTTTAAAAAAATATAAAAATTTATATTATATATATATATATGTGTGTGTGTGTGTGTGTGTGTGTGTGTATTATTTGCCGTATGAATTTATGTTTATTGGTTACAACAATTTAATATTTATATATGTAATTTATATTTATATTTTATTATATTTTTATGAAAATTTAATAAAAATTTAATAGAGAATTATATATTTTTCTAGAGCATCAAACAAAAACAAAAAAAAAAATATTTTCTTTACTTATGTTTTCTTCTATTTTATTATTTATTTATGCTTTCTTCGTATAACATTTTTCTTTTTTAATTGGATTACAATCAGGGAACACTCGTTTCGTGAAGATAGAACTTGGTCAGTGGCAAGAAGCGCGATTGGTCAGACACACCCAGTAGAAAAGGTATATCCTGCTCGCGGCAATATCGCGGTGGATGCTGCCGGGGAAGGGAAGGAGGGGTGGAAGGGGGGGAAGGCTCTCTGTTGATAATTGCGCTTTGCTTTTGACGTCTGACGACTGGTTACGTTCTCTCGCGATCGTTCAGGGACCGCGGATTATCAAATCGATTTCGCTACGAGTGTATTCATTATGGCGAAAGCATTCCTCTCTCTCTCTCTCTCCGATGCAACGTTTTCACATCAATTATGTAATAAAAAATATCGATGTTTAAATATAATAAATACGTCGACTTTTATTTATAAGAACGATAGCCAGCAATGATACAACTGCCAATTTCCATTTAATTCCCAAGCGATAGTGGATTAACTCGGATCTATCGGGAAGCGGATATCGTCGCATTCTCATCGCGAATTTGTTAATTTTTTTTTTTTTTTTTTTTTTACTCTGCGCACTACAACCGTCACTTGGTACGTATTAACGACGCTTGAATAAAGTGAGATTGCTTAATATATATTGCGGCGGAAGTGCTTTAATCGCGATGGATGTACACAAGCACGCTTTACCGCCGGCATTACCTGCACTCGACTTTACGAGCACGTCGGACGTTCTGCTCGTGATAAACCCCGCTCATCGGCTCTGCTTATAACTCCCATAATGTCTATAATGTTACTGTGTAAAACGCAGCGATGTATAACATATGAGTGTAACGTTCTCGCGCGAGATTTACAGGTCAATTTTCATAATTCACTTTGGCCGCACGATCTTGATTACATATGATTATATGATCGGCCGTATGCAAAAATGTTTGACACCGTTTAATTTAATGTTAACGTACACGATAGATACAATTTCCATTTGATAATAAAAGCTGCACATATAAATTATTTGATTTATATTTAGAAAAATCGATAATTTTTAATATGTCAAAAAATAATCTTCTTCGCAAAATATTTTTTCAACATTATTTTGGAAAAATCGCGAAAGTGACAGCATCGCTTGCTGTGAAGAAAGAGTGCCGAATATAAGAGAATATTCTTGCAAATCATATAACGCCCTTTCGCGCCCGATAAGATATAAAGAAAGGTGCGATGCATCAAATCTGGTAGCTCCTCGATTATCCCGTAGGGCGTCGTAAAGAGACGATGAGGTAAGTAATCACAAGTTTCTCTCGACAAGTCAGTGGCTGACTCGATTCTCTTGATACGAGGATGGAAAGACGCGAAGAAGCACCCGGTCGTTTATTAATAAACGCAAGGAGGGAGGGAGAAAACTTGAAAAGAGCAACGAGTGGGTGAATCAAGATTATGCAGGTTGGAAAAGAGGTTGTGACGTAGCACGCCTACTTAAGGGAAAAGTAGGTTGTGTATACATATCGCTGAAGAATGCTATTTTAGCATCTTTTTTAATATCTTATATTTTATTTTATGCGAATATTTTATGTGTACAAATAATATTTCTTATATATAATTGAAATATTTTATACATTATGATCGAAATGCTTTATTTAAATTGTTTTTTGTTAGAGAGAAAATAATTATAAAATTATATAATTTTATAATTAAAATAATTAAAATAATTATTTTAATTTTATAATTATAAAATATTAATTAATATAATATAATGTTAATATAATATTAATTTTATAATTATATAATTATATAATAATTCTATAATTTTATAATTAAAATAATTAAAATAATTGTTTTAATTATATATAATTTTATAATTATTTTGACTCCAACAAAAAATAATATTGCATTTTGATTTATCAATGTTTTGGTATATCTTCTTGATATAAGATATAAAATGGATCTTCCTAAAGGGATTAAGTTATGCTGAATTTAATTAAATGGAATTAAAGAGAAATAGAGCGGCGAGCATTGTCAGTGCAGCTAATGAAGCGCTTTAAAAGTAAGGCGCACCGTTAATTCTGCAAACACGACTCGGATGAAGTTCGTTTATCGACTCGTGGGAAACTTTGCTTCCCTCCCGCGGTTTTCATTAGAACGCGATACTTCTTCGTTCGATTGATGTGGAAATCTTAATAAAACTCTCATTACTTACATATATCTTCATATGTTTTTTAGAAAATATAAAGTTGGAAAATGTCGCGGAAAAATGTTGAAGGACGAATCAACTTAAGCGGCGGATGTGTCGTTAAATAAATAAGTATTTAAAGCTCCTTTCAGTTGCAGTCTTCCGTGACACAGTCGCATTTTTAAAGATAATTATTAATAAACTTGCGAAGGAGGAAATGCGTGGCTGTCATGGTCGCTTAAGTCTAGTTGATCACGACAGGAATAGCGAACGATAATTATCCGCTGCGACAATATGGATGATTGCTTGTTTTTTTTTCGCGGAGCACGTAGCCTTATAGAAGGCTTTTAAACTTACACCTAAACGGCAGTTTACGTTTCGAACGTATTTAAGAAGGTTTTTTTATATCTATGTCATCATTTGAACGACGGTAATTTAAATGCAATGCACTTGCGCTGAAATGTTTCTGAAAATTTCATCGAGGACAAGTGCACAACTTTAATTATTTACGCACTCAATTATTTATGCTGAATAAAAGCCGAAAATGCTGTAATAATGCATTTCATTTAGATTTTACACAGGAAGAGAAATTATCGAGTGAAATAATATTTTTATGCTCTTTTTTTTATAAATATACGGTAATAATTATTTTTTTATATATTCATTCCCTTTTTTTTCCTCTTTCTCTTTAAAGAGTGAAAGAAAGAGAGAAATGAGAAAATTTTCGTTCAATTTTTTTTTTTAATTTCTCTTTTAATCGTAAATAATATAAGCGTGTTATTTTTATATTTTGCGTTAATATATAAGAGTAAATAATAAATGTCTCTTTAGAGAATAATATTCTCTGTCTTCTAAACGCACCCATACACGTTCGTATTTTTTGCATTTTTATTTACATATAATTGTGCTAATTAATTATTATAATATGGATATTAACATCACAATATGTAATTATTATTACACTAATTCACTACCAAAATTTCACTCTTGCGCAATTGGAATATTTAATGTGACAATAATTATCACATTTCCACCGTTTTAGAGAAAATTGATATACTCTTTGATGTATGAAATATTATAAGAGATATATGAAAAGATAGAATAGAAGAAGAATTATTGATATAAGAAGCACGCATGCGAATATTTTGATTATAATCTTCCCGATTAAAAATAAATATTCACTGCACAAAAAGACGCACATTACTCAATCGTATCATTTGTTTCAATGAAACAAAAAAAAAAAAAAAAAAAAAAACCGCAGAATACAAAGTGATCAGAGTGACTGCACAAGCTTTGAAAATTGTTTGTTTAACAATTTGTTTCCCTTATCTCGTCTTGCTTTTTATAACAAAGGGTTTTCTATAAGACGGATAAAGTAAAATGCGAACTGAT
>JBCAUJ010000052.1:2112620-2124269 GCA_038406275.1 Cataglyphis albicans
CCAGCATATCAACACTTCTATTAATCTTGACGTGATTATTGATAAGCATTGATTAAAAGATACTTAATGTCTGCGTTCTGACGTTTACGTAATCGAAAAATAAATTACTAAGATATAAATCCTCAACTTGTTTCGATAATTTTTTGACAGCTGTCAAAACGCATGATTAAAAGATACTTAATGTCTACCTGCGTTCTGACGTAATCGAAAAATAAATTACTAGGATCTAAATCTTCCATTCGTTTTGACAAATTTTTTGACAGATGTCAACGATATTCGAGGCAAGGCTCGCTCGCAGGATAATAATCGCGGCTATTTCCCGAGAGAATAAAGGCCTCGCAAGCAAATGGCCGTGGTCCAAGCCATTCGCGAAGGAATCACCGGAAGCAATCACCCTCGGTAGTTCCTTTATAGCCCGAGGGCGTGTGCCCCTCTTGTTACTATCCTCAGCGAGTTTCAAGAAACGTCGAGGCCTTCGGCTTGAGTTACTGAGATTGCCGAAGTTCGACCTTTCTTCGTCGTCGCTGCCGCCCCTCTGTCGACTTCGTCGTCGTCGCCGGCCGTTTCTCGCCCCCTCAAATTCGACTTTTCAATTTGATATTCGCGATTCCGCTTCCACCCCGCCTTCCCCCGGCAGCGAGCTTTCTCCCAGGGTAGCGCCTAAATCACCCCTCCCCCCCCTCTCCCCCACCCGCTCGTTCGAAGAAGCTGATCCCCGAGTTACGTACAAAGGCGTAGGTGTTATATCAAAGTCGGAATCGACGACTATGTGGCGCGTAAGGAAGGAGGAATACTCCCGTTAGAACGTGCACGGCAAAGGATCTAATGTGTTCTCTTTCGGAGCGCGAATGACGAAGAGAAGGAGAGAGAAAGAGAGGAGGATGGGACGAGAGTGGGAGAGGAGACGTTCGAGATGTGAGCGAGATGTCCTTAGGGAATCGAGGATCTTACGTGAGTGCGTCTTCGGCATTATTCCGCACCTCGATCCGTGCTTTTTATGGGCTCAACTTTTTGAAGGATGTGCAAACGGCGAAATTGAACGCGCAGTTAGACGTTAAAGAACGTCCCCCGTTCCTCGTTGAATATATATATATATATATATGTATATATATTGTCGTGCGTGCGCCCGATTTTTCTCGCGCGTTGTTTCGCCAGCCCCTCACGGCACGTCGCGTTGAATGTGAAATAATCTCGAGTCACATTTATTTACGCTGCCGAGCGCAAGGAGCATTTGTCAAATTGTGCAGCAAGAGACACGATAGTGTCTCGACGCCAAGTATACATATATACGTAAAATTAATGATAGGGCGGCTGTGTGACTAGATATGTGTTATCAAGGTTGGGCAGTAACGGGGTGGAAGGGCGGGGGGGGGGGGAGAAAGGAAATAACGTTACTTGTAACGTCATTACCGTTAACAGTTACTTTTTTTCCGGTAACGACGTCATAAATTTTGTTTGCAACAGAAAAAGTAACTTTGTTACATTTTTTGTTAACGATTAACACATTTAATTAGTTAGTTTTATCGTCACTTCTTTTAAATTTATTCGGCAATTTTCTTATAAAGGGACATACTGATAAGAGTGTTTGCAGAAGCATTACGTGAAAATTCTTCTATTCTGGAAGTTCTTTCTTTTTTCTATTCTGTAAGGCGAATAGCATATATAAAATATTGTTTAAAATTTTTTAGTGTTTAATCTAACTTTGTATTAAAAAAAAAAAAATGTATGTAAAGCTTGTATTATATGTATAAAAAAAGTAACAAAAATTATAGTGACTCGTTATTTTTTGAATACGGTAAGAGTAACAAATTATTTTTTAAAATTACAAATAACGGTATCGAGTTATTTTTATAAAGTAATTTTCTCAATCCTGTGTGTCATTGACGTATCCTACATACTATTTGTATAGGCATATATAATGTTATTAAATAAATAAATAAATTTATTATGGATTTATTTAAAATTAAAATAAAACAAATAAAATAAAAAATAAATAAAAAAAAACATATATATATAATTTAAAATTCATGTACGATATGCAATGACAGAATTATATTGCGCAACGGCAATCTGTAAAATTTCTCTGCCGTTGCCTCTCTGGATCAGCTCCTTTTCTCTCGTTTATTTGTTGTTGCTCTTTAATGGCACTCATTCGCGAAAATACGATCGCGATTAATTACGATTGCGCGTGCATTAATTAGTTAAATACAATCGTTTGGCTTTGTACAGCATTTCCGACATTAATCGTGCACTTTATTACATATTTTGCGACGAAATGATAACGCAAAAACTATGCACGAAGAGATAAATGTTCACGGATTTTGCAATATCCGAGAATAAAGTTGAATTTGCCGACAGTTCGCATGACCGATAGAATAAAGGCCGTTTGCAAATACGCGTCCTGACAAATTACAACGTACAATGTACAAACGTTGAATCGTAATAAGATATTAACAAGTATTAAAACCAATGGAATTAACAAATGTATTATTTAATTAACCGTATCGCGATGTTGTCCGATCCGTCCCATATCTGTAGCGTTTTATTAACAAGCGAAAATGACGTCGGGCGCACGATATCATGCGAGTGAAATTAATAATAGAAATATGAAGTATCGTACAAAAATATAGAATCGTTTGGAGAATTCACTAATACCTTTTACGATGATAATTTGATAGATGCGATATATATATCGGCTCGTATCACTACGTATCTGTTCGAGTCTCAACAACAAGCAAGACAACAACATCAAAGACACACTATTATAAATTCCAAAGTGTTGTGCGTCGCGAAAAGAGAGAGAGACAAACATAGAGTATAAGATAACAATTATGTACTTTGTTATCGATAATTGTCATAAAATATTTAACGAAATTAATTCATACGGAATATTAGGTATTTCTTCAAATATTTAATATTTAATTTAATATTTAAATCTATTTAATATTTTGTATTTCCTCCTTGAATTTTTTTTTTAATTAATTATTAATGAATTGAATATTGTACATATCATGTTTTATGGTTACTTTAATCATTTGATCCAACAATTTATATAGTACTTTGTGCTTTCAATTCAAAAAATAATGAACAAATTATTATACATTTATAGCTATTTATTAAAATAGAAACTTCAATCATTCACTTATATATTTTAATTTAAATAAAACGACAAGAAATATATATATATATATATATATATATATATATATTAAGAAATAATTAAATTAATTAAATATTTATTCATTATTTATTGATCTTTGCGATTCATTACTATATAATATAAAATAATTATTATATTGCTTATAAAATATTTTATGCTCCACAATATTTTTTTTTAATATTAATTATTTTGGACACTGTTTTCTATAATTAAATATATTATTTGAGGAAATAAAATAATATAATGAAAATATATTATAATATATAATATATATATATATATATATATATATAACAAAATATAATAAATAATAATATAATATACTAATAGTATAATTCAGATGACTATATATTTTATAAATCAATATCGTATAATACAACTCCGCCTCTGTGTTAGGTATCAATAAGTTTCAAATTTTAAGATGGAATCTTTATTTATTGCATTTCTATAAAAGTCTATTTCTTTAAATTAGAATTTGGAATTTGCATGCGAGTATTTTTTAAAAATTTATAAAATATTTTATATCAAAAAATGTTTCTCTTGAAATATCTTTTAATTTATTTTTTATCATATGAGAGTATTTTTTTCTCAATATTTTGAAATTGTTTGTATAATATATAGTTACATATACAGTATATATAGTATATAATATACAGTTTCTCACGCGGAAGATATTTTATAATAAAACTGAGTGCTGAGAGATATTAAAGCGAGACAAGAGCTTGATCAAATCCGTTTCACGTTGACGATAACTTTTCCGTAAAGGATTAATGATACGTTGTAAGCGCTTGTATCGAGATAACATGCTTGTTTGTAGACTACGCGCTATAAATTTGCGGGCACTGGCAGTCAGATAAATGATACTATACCCAAGGCGGCTAGAAGGACCCCCCTGTGGGGGGATCTTCATCGCGCTGTGAAACTTCTACGATACAGTGAGCGCCGTTCTCGTATCAACATCGATTTTTAACAAAAAGCGCCAGATATACGGCCGTGAGAAATTGCAATTTAAATTGGAAACCGACATTGCAAAACCTGCTCGTATAAGTTAATATTCGTGGGAATTGAATGACGAAGTGGAATCGTAAAAATCTACGCTATATTGATTAAATATTGCCATGAATTAAAATGAATAAAAGATTATACGAAAGAGACAAGAGAAATAACGAAAAAAAAAAGAAAGCATCAGAAGAGGAGTATTATATAAGAAAAATTGCATATTTTTGAAAGAATTTTTTTTGTGTACATCGCGAGAGAGAGAGAGAAAGAAAGAGAGAGAGAGAGAGAATAAACACCACCGCATTTTTTAAAAAAAGCAAAAGAAGTCACGTAGATGATTTTGCTTTATTTTTATGACGTCGAAGTTAAGTTTCTTACAGCGTATCATAATAACGATAAAAGTCATAGAGGCCGATGTCTAAAGGAGAGAAAGGTCACCGGTGCTTTGTCCGGGGTGAGACAATGGCTTACCCATGCTGACATTTCTCGGGCGAATCGCCGCGCGCCTAACATTTATTATAACGACCGACGTCCAACGTCATGACTAAAGTTTGCACTTTTATTAAGCTGCCGTCTTTCACAGGGTGAACTCTAATTAGCTCCTTCGCGTTGCACATTTTTCAGACATGGATTCTTGCGCTCCAACATATAGACGGCGCATCATTACTCCATGAAATTTAGAAAAAAATAATTGCATGTCGATATCTTTTCGGGCAAAATATTTCGTAAATAAGACAAACAATTATATATATATATATATATATATATATATATATATATAATTATTAAATAATGATTATTTTTTTAGCTGATAATTATTTAAAAAATTTTCTTAAAAAAAAAAATATATATATATATTTCAGACAGTAAACTTAAATAGTATTTTAATATAAATAATTAATTATCAGCTGAAAAAATAATTATTATTAATTATTTATATTAAAATACTATTTAAATACAAAAAAATATATATAGCAGCATTAATAATATGAGCTTTAAATTAATTTCTCTGAAATATATATATCTCAGACAGTTAAATATTATTTTAATATAAATAATTAATTATCAGCTAAAAAAATAATCATTATTAATTATCTATATTAAAAAATTATTTAAATTAAATATATATACATACAGGGTGTTTGATTTAATCCGTCCACTATATATATATGATCATATATTCACGATAAAATTCATCTAAAAATTCTATAAATATTTATTCTCACCATCGTATATTCTATCAAACATCTCGCGAGCACAAGAAAAATACTTTGACGATTGAAAAAATATTTTGCAGCATAAAATCAAAATTTTCTACATATTTAGAATGAGGCGTTTCAATCATCCATAAGCCAAAAGAAATCAATTTCGTCAGATAAATATATATATGATACTATAATAACAGCTGACAAGCTGACGGCGCACAGGGCGAGGGACATTTCTCCAAAAGTTGCAGCGCATCAACCCATTATCGGGGACAATGTGAGATGTCGGAAGCAGCATGAACGAGCGGGATCGCGATGCGAGAGTCGAAGACGGCCTGTCGCCGCAGCGGCCGGCTGCGAGACGAGAGTTTGAGCGCGCAGCGTGCGCCGCATCCCTCACTTGGCAGCCAATATTGGTTCACACGTATATACGTAATATGCACACGCGAGCGTGACACACATACCCGGGCATCGACCCGCACGCTTACGTCGACGAGTACACAGATCGGTGTGTGTGTGTCTGTGTGTGTGTGTCGCACCCCCGCCGAAATATCGGTGTCGCGGCGCCCCGACAGTGGCGGAAACGCGACGTTCGTGCTTTATATTGTTTTGACGCGCTTATTCATACGGAGTTTTATATCTCAACGATATAGGATTTCATCACTTGAACGAATCGCTTTCCCCGATTACCTTATCGAAATTATGCGAAACGTCAAAACATTATTTGACGTTTGACAGATTTCGATGCTTTATCGCATCAACGTATCTAGATTAATTTCCACGATTTCTTTTCTTGCGTTTTATAAATACGTAATATAATGTACAAATGGAATATATCGGCCTGCAATCGCCAGTGCGTGTCATCGATATGGGAACAAATACACCCGCAGCTTGCGAATATTGTTATACCAACGCGAACGTACACATGGCGGCAAATGCGACGTGTGCATGCTTTATATTGTTTTGACGTGTTTCGCGGAAATGCGTGTTGGGACGCGGCATTGCAATGGAGATTGGCTACAGTCGGGCTAGATGGGTTGAGAGCGAAAAGCTGCATCGTTGCGACAATAATTGTGTCTTTAACGGCGCCGGTCTCGCACATATACTCCCAAAAGTGAAGGGAAATAGTTTTACTACACTATAAAGGCGCATCTAGTTGAATAATTTAGTTCTTATTATCTTAATCGAAAATAATTGCCGCGCAATATTTGCTCAATATATTTAATTTATGTAAATCTAGGAAAAAGCGATAATTTTTCAAGCAGCTTCTTAATAAAAATCTTAGAGAAAGTCTTTTCATAAATTTAATTAAATAAAAATTATTTAAAAAGAGTTACTTATATATAAAATTTGTTATGATAAATTTTTTAATGCATTTATATATATATATATATATATATATATATATATATATATATATAGGGTGTACTGTAAAGATTGAATCAACGCTTAAGCGTAGATTGCTGAGATCATTTGAAAATGATTTTTCCTCAGCAAGCGATTATATATAAGTGATTAAAAAAAAGGGCTTTTCGCAAATTAAATTTTGTACAGAGTTAAAATTACATTTTTTAGTTAATTTTAGATAGAGTTTATTTTAAGAGAAAAAGAGAATTTTAATTTAAGGCTTAGTTACAAAGATATATAAAAAAGATAGGGAAAAAAATAGAAACTTGAAAAAATAATAATTTCTCGACATTTTTGCCGAGGACAAATAATCTTAAATTGACCTCAAAAGTTTACCTTCAAATATTGATCGGTCTTTACGATACACCTCGTATAAATAATAAAATAATAAAATAATAATTAAAATAATATAATATAAATAATATAAATAATAAAATATTTAAAACGTATGCTAATATATAACGTAATTTTTAATTACAAAATTTCATGTCAAACATATTTTTATACACATTCTGTGGATCACAAAATTCTCTTAATCCTAAATTGCGTTAATAAAAAGAACAAAATCTTTTATTATTGATCGATCGCGCCTTGTTATGGCTGCATCTACGTATTACTAAATCATGTTGTTTGCACGATCGTATTCGCATCCTGCGTAAGGGATGACGGAGAATCGCGGTGCGTGAACGGCCGACCTAAGATAATCTCGTTTAATAATCCTCGCAAGCTAGATTGAAAGCGCACTCGAAGGCAATTAATGGAACATTTCCATCGCAATATGCTTCGGGGGATAGGAGTAACATATGCATGATATTCATCGTCGTCGTTCGATACCCCTTTATCGTGGATGCACCTGCACACGCGACTCCGAAAATTGCTCGTGCCAGATACGATAAAGCTCAATCGTCGCATTGTTCCACGCGTCTTTTATAACTAGTTAAACTAGTCGTGTTTAGGAATTCCAGATTTTTTTTTTTTAGCCACGATATCATTTTTAATATTGATAAAAATTTGTCCCGAGAAATCTCGAACAGCAATTTTGTACTTTTCAATTTTTTTCCACCCTCTTTGAAAAAGCTTAAATAAAAGGAGATATAATTACACGCCTCGTGACACGCGTGATCTGCAAAGCGTGTTTATACGATGCCCGTTTAACAGCCTACTCTCTATCATCCCAAAGTGACTATCTATGTGTCAACGAGATGCCAGGCATACGCGCTCGACGATATTTCACCGGGTACCGAATGCGTATCGAATCTGTCACCGCCATAGTGTTGCGCTTCGAAGCGACTTTAAACGCACCATTGAATCCTTCGTTAATTTTGATCGCGATCAGGTGATATAGATAAAGTTTAAAATTAAAGTTTAAAATAAAATTGCGTTAATATGTAAGATAAAAAAAAATTGTAAGATATTTGAATAATGATTTTAAATTATGAAACACTATTTATGAACATTTATAATTAAAAATTGGGCGGTAAAAATAAAAAAAGTTATGACGCAATAATTTTAGGAGTAAGTATTAATACTTGCATTATATAACGCATTAGTTTTAAAAGAGCACAACTGAATTATCAATGTCTGAGATGTCGGTTTCTTCCCCTAGTATCTTATAACGTGGCAACAAATCCATTAAAACTTGTTCCTTCAGAAAAGTTTAGAATCTACGAGAAATGTAAAGTCCAATGTATGTGTGTTGGTATTGTGTACGTGTGCACGTACACAATGTAATATTATCTTCTCTTTTGAGAAGTGTAAATTAAATATTATTTTCGCACATCTAAGCGTGTTATTAGAATATTAATAATTAATATCTGCTATGAAAAACAGACTATCCATACCGAAATACTTGAATTATTTGTTCCATATTAGAATTATAAACTTTCTTAGGAGAAGTATTGTTTTGAATTGTTAAAAATTACGTCTCCTAAACTTCTTTGACAATTCCAAGTATTGTAACGTTATTATTTGTATCAAAAAGGGGATCTTTTGAGATAATTTTTGAGATTTTTTAAAAAAACTACTCCACGAGACACATGTATTTTCATTTTTCAATAAAACATAATTTTACCCACGATAACAATTGTTAATTTTAATCTAGTCTTAGATCTGTCAAACATAATCCCTTAAACAATTTTCTTAAATTTGTCAAATTCCTGCAAATATATCTAATCAATTTACCTGTTTTATCAAAATTTATTAATCTTACTTATAAAATGCCTTTATTATTCTCTCGCGCGTGTAATCAAACAATGACGTCACATTCTTACACTCACTATTCACCTGTGTTAACCGGAGGAAGATGGTAGAGAAGGAAATAATGGGTGATATTTCTTATTTAATGGGAATATATGATAGTGTAGGCAAATTGCAGCAAGGCGCATACTTGACGAAAACTATCTAGTTCTTTTTAGTGGACTATATTCTTCTCTATATTCGTCTCCTCCCTCCCTCCACCTCACAACTTTTCTACTCGCCCTCATACACCCTCCCGACAAATATTCTTTCGTAATCGAAATGCATATATACATGAGGTTGAATGCTGTTGATGCGAGGCTTAAGTGTATGCGAGTTGATGAAAAAAGATACGTCGTGAATCGACGTACGGATGAGAAGAATGAAAAAAGTGAGATAAATGAGGTGAAAAAATAAAATGCCACGCGATGTGAAAGAAGGTAGAAATAATAATATTATTGCGATTAAAATTTAAATAAAATATATTTCTCTAAATTATATGCGAAGAGAATCTTATAAATTAACTACAATATATATATAAATGCATCAAATATATTTTTTCCTTTTATTTTTCCTCACGAGAGAAATTCTAATCCGATTGATACGATAACCCGATATTTATTTTTCTTTATCTCGTATCGCGATTCTCTCCAACATGCTTTAAGCCCCGATAACCGAATTTCCTCGATATAAAACATATATGTATCCGTTGATAAAAAAGAGCGAATCGTAAAAATAGCAGTTTAAAAAGATGCGTACTTTCGGGGACTTTGAGGAAGGGAGGATGAGGATTGACAACGCGAGAGAGAGAGAGAGAGAGAGAAAACGAACGAGGAGGCGATATGTCATGTGACTCGACGTGTGTTTGGCGGAATGAACAAATTTCCATTAGCCGGTTTCAACTTTCCACGGTGACCTGGGAAAACCAGGTGACTACTACCAATCAGCACGACCTTGTTTTTAAACCGCGCAACGAAAAAAAAAAAAAAAAAACAAAAAAAAAGAGATGGCTAGCAGACCGCCTTTAACGCGTCGGTTCTGCCGACTCTCTGCGGATATTTCCGACCGTTTATCCGAATGATATTACGAATTATATTATGAGTGCTCTACTTATTTTATCTCAATTCCATAGACGTCTCGTAAATAGATATTTCTCTTAAAGGCTCCCTTTAAGATAAATATAATTACGTAAACTTGAAATTTTCAAATTTTTTCACGTACATTAGATTAGGATTCTTGGCTGTCTATTTCAAATCAATCAATTGTACGCTCGTTTTTTTTTTGTATTTTTTTTTTTTTTTACGACGCAAATTTTACAGCGAGCCTCTCGGATTGTGACTCGTTTACAGGCAAGGAAATCAGCAACAAAACACATTCCATCCGCGGGCTTTAGAAACTTGGGGCGATTCAATTTCGGAATGTGAGTGTAAAATTGGTTTGCCGCCGTGAGGAACGAAATCCGTGTATGTTTTGTCCGCGAGCTAAAAGCTGCTGTTTTAGCCATCTTTCTAAAATCGTTGTTTTTCTGAACGAAGCGAAGTGCCTGAGATCGGCATTACGTTCCTATTATATTTTATATTAAATTACTCGTCAATGTTGCGGCAACTATTATCATAATGACACGACATTAGCGGAGAGGTAATCGATGATAATTTCATCGTTTACGCTGCATATTAATTAGATCATCCAAATAACATAACATTCCTGATCGTTTGGTGGAAAATCATTTTCTATAATAATTGATAAGCGATAATCGACTGGCGAGTTGAGTTTCACCGAAACTCCATTCGATATTTTCCACTTTACGCTTTTCAAACACGCACCTTTTAGCTGTCAGTCTGCTGAAATTCGTTTCGACTATCAGAAAGTGTGCTGAAAGTATTTTATTTTCGCTCTTCTTATGTAACAACGGTAAGCAATGACCGGTCGGGCAAACCGCTCATCGATTGCTTTTTGCTGGCTAAGCTTAACAAGCCGGCAACCCGCAATATGGACTAATGATACTAATACCGGAGAAATGCTCGCATATTTCGCGAGCTCGATTGTTGACTCGCCTCTTGCAAAATGTATTTATATTGCTCGCTTAAATAATATTTGCACTGTAATGATTTAACAAACTTTCCCGAATGAGCCAAGGCATTAAATTATATTGCTAATTATTAGCACGAGAGATAGAGAATCAAATGTACACCCACACAACTGACAATAAATATAGTGTGATATATAATATTATTATATTTATATAATATTATTATATATATTATATATTATTATATTTTTAATTATTTAATAATTAAAAAGAAAAATCGAAGAAAAAAAGAGAACTCAATACAGTAATATTTCTGTTATCCTTATTATCATCTACTTTTCATCCTAGTGCCATTAGAATTATTATTAATCTTTATAATTTATATTCTGGACATAATTATTGTAACTTTCCCCCGATATTAAATATAATATATAATATCTTGTTCATCTTTTGCTTGTTGTAATAATAATCGTGAGAAGACGAGGCGCAAGTAACAGTTTTTTTTTTTTTTTTTTTTTTTTTTTTTTTCTTCCTTCCGGATCTTCTCAAAACCCAAACAACAAAATTCCCTTGCGGCGTGGAAAAAATTTTGCCACTACTTTTCCACAACAACG
>JBCAUJ010000052.1:2131716-2142795 GCA_038406275.1 Cataglyphis albicans
TTACCATTTATATGGAAATGATTTTTAAGTAAGTGGAGAAAAAAAGATGTTGCAACACGTTTTGACAGATGAGGGATGCAACACTTATTGATGATGCATTTTCATCGAAAATAAAGATTTAAAGTTATGAAAATTAAATTCTGATTATTAGAAAAATAATGTCCCAATATTAAATAAAATATTAAGATATCGGAGCATGAAGGCGAAATTAGCGATAAGTCTGACCTCCTCTGTCTTTTTCTACTTTATTCGTAGAATGTGCTGCACAGAGAATCGATTGAAAAGCTTAATCACTTTTAATTACCATTTATATGGAAATGATTTTTAAGTAAGTGGAGAAAAAAAGATGTTGCAACACGTTTTGACAGATGAGGGATTGATGACACGTGGAAAATAAAAATCCAAAGTCACGCAAATTAAATGCTGCTTTAGAAAAAATTGTTCAAACAATAAATGTATCAAGATATCAGAGCATGAAGGCGAAATTAGGAATACTACGATATTGCTAGCAGTATTCAACTTGGTCGCCGGCTCGCCGATGATCACGACGACGAGTCTCTTCCTTGGCATCGTGGTCGACTTAAGACGACGCCGTCGAGGTTCATCGGGGATCAAGCCCCTGGTATCCTCACTAGGTGGGGATTCGGTGTTGCACGTGGAGGCGGAGCGACGTCGCGCGTCGGGATGCCAAACCGACGCGGGGGTGTCCAACCCCCGAGATGCCTGGTGGGGAGCAGTGGTGAACGCAGTCCCCGACGGATCACCGAGACGGTGTAACGCGTTCCGCCGTCTCTGCTCGATACTCGAACGAGTCCTTCGCCACGTGACCGCGCCATCGAAAACGCGCACTGAGTCGAAGACACTTCGAGCCTCCTCGACCATCAGCGAGATCCAGGCGAAGATCTGCCGCGATAAGAGCTTTCCGATAAAAAAAAAAAAAAAAAAAAAAAAAGAAAATTTTTCCGTCGGCTGCGATATTCGGAATCTCGCAAAGAGACAGACTATGACAAGACTGGGCGAAAGGACTGTTGCGTTCCCGGAGTTAGTCACGATATGCTAAAGTGTATTCTGAAGAGTTTCTAATTAGCGTTTGCGCGGTCGCTACGCGGTGAAGACACGTGATTCCCGCGGGGTCGTATACCCCGAGACCGTGAATGGTGCTGAAAGGTGGTAAACGTGTTTCCTAAGGCCATTAAGGGCGGTACGTGATGTTTAGCTGCTACGAGAGATTTTAGGTGTAGGGATTATCGAGGATAGACTACATCCTGATAAGGTAAGCTCTTCGTCGCTCACGAATCACCGATTTCGTTCGTACTTGCCCAAAATATCTTTAATTCTTTGTTGTCTGTTAATGCGAATAATTATTGCCAATTAATCGCGAATAATTGTGTATTGCGAAATTTTTCCTTGTCAACAAAATGTCATTAATATTTTATTTTAAATATATATTTTTGCTTAATGCCTTATAAGATATTTTTATAAATTACTATTTATATTATTACTTGCTACTCGTATATCGATAAAAACTTTTGAACAAAAATAAGTAATGTGTACTTAATGTCTCCCTCCCTCCCTCTCTCTCTCTTATTATTTAACTACATATTTTTAACATTAAAAATAATAGTTAAAATTTTTCAAGCTTCTTCTTCTCACATATAATAAAAATTATTTATTATTTAAAAATTGCATAGAATTATCAAAATCGCATTTCAAACTCTTCATAATTATACATTAAGTCAGTGACTTCTATCGCAACGGAAGAGGAACTTTCAATATTTTTTATTTGTTAATTATTATACGTCGATAGATTTTCCGCGATCCTGTATTTTCGTAGGCGGATACACATCTGAATTCAGAATTGCGGCATTCAATTATGAAATTAATTCCTCACAGAGTTTGCGACAGTGCGACGAGGCAGATTGACGCGATGCCGTCTCTCAAAGCGATCCGAGAACAATTATCTGTTGCGTTTTTTTTAAAACAAAGAGCTCCCTTCCTTTTCCTTCCCGCAGCGAGCTTTTATGTCGGCGATATTCGTGGCCCGCGGCGAGGGATCGTAAAATGTGACTGTTTCGCAGATGTACCTGTCTTTCCGTCTTGCCGTGCTTCGTTCTTTCTCTTGAAAAAGCGACGGAAATAACGGCGGTTTACGCAATATCGTTTACTCCTATTTTCTCTTTCCGCTTTTCTGTGTCACGTTTCTAGAAGTCGCTGTACATTCGGCAGATAAATATATTCTATGATAGAATTTCTCAGACACTTAAATTTGCTAGATGTCTAATTTATGGTACTTTGATAATGCAATCGTACAAATGTTCCACATTGTCTTATAAAATTAATAAGGGCGATACAAGAAAAAAAAAAAAAAAATTAAATAAAATTATTTATAATGTATACATTTTGGAAATAAGAAGTTTTTTAACAAAATAATAATTTCGAGCAAAAGATTAATATAATATATATAATATATATCTTTTTATTATAGCTCATAAACCTAGATATTTTCAAACATATGTTTGTGTGACATTTTATTCTTATTTTATGTGTAAAAAATTCACCCCCAAAGTTTGTTGAAATATTTCCGAATCGCTCTGTATAATAAAAAAATAAATCTTTCAGTTAACACGAATGCATACTGTCTTATTGACCGATATTATGCCGACATTTAATAAAATTTTAATTGTCTTTTATATAATAAACTTGCACAATAATAAACAAACAGATAATATAAATTATCTATAAGAAAATATTTTGCAAACACGTCATATATTTTGAAAGGAAGAAAGCGAAAGAGAGAATGAAAAGAAATTATACTTTTGAAACAGATGAAAATAAGATTGGAGATATAAAGAAAACTCAACATAAGTTCTCGAATTACACACAGAGACTTTAATTACTTTTAAATAAGCGCGGTATATCGTTGAGAATTCCTCTCGTAATAATTTCCTCACGACGCAAGAAAGTGAAATAAGTAAAGAAGAATAATCATTCGTGCTATTCTATCGCAGATAGAATATTTCTCTATCTATTTCTTGCATTTTCCAATAATTATGGGACGATTCGCTCGTAAAGCCATTTATCATTTAGATATTAATTCATTGTTATTTTTTTTTTTTTTTTTTGCGCCGGGAAAGTACGTTTTCTTTTTTTGATGGATTTTATGGATTTTATTGACTGACATCCATCGAACTGGCGTAGTACCATTGAATTTTTAATGATACATGCTTCTCTCGCGGATGAGATAACGATAACGGGCGTGCTTCCTTTTGTTACGACCTTTTTTTTTCCACTATCATCTCTAATTTGCATACGTCTATCAATGTTTTACGCGAAGAGGTTGATTCTTTTTTTTTATGATTATACATATTTTAGTTATTACATCAGTTGTCCGACTGTACAAAAGCATGCCTCAAAATAGCATTACGGGTAACATAAAACATTTAGCCGCGCGTATGTGGGCATTTAAAATTTAAGAAGGGGCCTTCGTAATTTTGTTGTTACACGCGGTGTACTTTTGAAGGACACATCTTTTCAATAAATACGTAATATCCACGTCGTGAATGTTATTATCAAAAGTTATCTAAGAACCCCCCGCCCCCTCCCCCCGCATTTCCCGAAAGTTTATCCCGTTGCGCAATTATCGTCCGTAGTTGAAACCTCATTCGCGGAACAATAAGTCGCGCGGTTTTCGCCATTTAATCCAGATTACGAAGGACGCTAATCAGCCGTGACCCGGAGAAGACGGCCGCGAGGAAACGCGGTCTCAAGGAGATACGGTTTGCGCGTTCTAAAGCGGAACGAGATTAGCATTGATTAACTTAAACTACTTAAGAGAAAGAAGGCGCGAGCGCCCGCGACCCTTGTATGGGAAACTTCATAGTCAGATTAACTCGTGCGGCAAAGTAAGTTACAGTACATGACGCATCCATTTTCCTGCAAGCTTTTTTCCTCTTATCACGCTCCTCTCATCTTCGCGGTTTAAACGCGACTCGCCGCCCAGCGCCAGTCACGCCGCCGTCGCTAGCGTCAGCCGCGCGCTTTATAAGATTTATGCGGAAATGATATTACACGAGAGAGTGTGTTACACGAGACTAAAGGGGAACTGCGCTTGTCGAGCGTTTAATAGCCGGGGCGATAGGCATTTACGCGCGTACATAATTTATAAGCGTATTAATTCATGCACTCTCTCTCTCTCTCTCTCTCTTTCTTCTCCTCTCTCTCTCTCTCTCTCTCTTTCTTTCTGTTTCTAAACTATACCCCTGATTTTATATTTATACCTTATTATAATCGCTCTAATAGTGCTTCATTTTTTTCTTCCTCATAAAAGAAGTTTTGTTTTCATGAAAATTTTGTTTTCAAATTTTGATGCCAACGTATTCTAAAGAATGTTAAAAAAAAAATCACATTTCTACAAAATGTTCATATGTGTGTATGTGAACAAAAAAAAAAAAAAAATAAATAAATAAACGTGGTTGCTCTAACTTCCGCAAATTTTGAGATATCGATTTAAACATTTTCACATGAAGTGTCATTAAAGGAAGGTTTGATATTGAATTTGATAAGATTTGGAGAAAGGGGTACAATTTTTTTTTTAAATTTGAATTAAAAAAAAAAAAAAAAAAAAACAAATGTGGTTGCTCTAACTTCCGCAAGTTTTGAGATATCGGGCTAAATATTTTTGCATTAATATCGACATTTTTGTGATTACGATTACTGATATTATAAATGAAAGGAAATAAAATTATGCGGAAGTGATTTGCAACAATTTTTTGCTTGTTATATAATAATCGGATTATCTCGTTATTACATCTTGGATTTCTCGAAGGCTTTAATGCAAAAAAAAAAAAAAAGAATGTATCGCATCTTTGATTAACTCACTTTTGAGATCGGTTTCACGACGGAAGACGAATCGACATAATTTCACGTTACCTTTTTGATATACCTATTTCTATAAATCGAAGCCAATCAATTCTCGCTTAGCTTTCTAATATTTACGAATGCCCGTATGGTAGAATCTACTTTATATAAATCGTCTGATATTTTTTATCGTCGCGAGGGATTTTTCCCTTTCCATCAAAATATTCAGTATGCTATTTTTGGCTTAGGGTCGGTATCCCATCGGGATTGTATTGCCGGTTCAATCTTTGTATCGTAAATATAGATTAGTTTAACCGAGACGTGCATCGATCGTTCGTAGCTGAGCTAATAGGTTTCCAGTCGGAAGGAAGGTGCAATAGTCCCTGCTAGAGTCCGCTTAATTAACCGCGCCAGCTATTTTCTTCTCTATCCGTTCGTTTCTTCCGACTGGCGGGAGCGTGCGATATAATCGAGGATACGGGAGGCAACGCGCCTCGTGAATACCGAACGAATTGGTGGAAACGGTGATAGTTCGGATATCTCGATGTATTGTAGAAATCTCTGAAATATATCTAGCGTCTCGTATTGTTTCATTAAGTGTTATACAGTTGGGGATATATATCCGAGTTTATAGAGACTAAATAAAAGAAATTTATTATTTTTTTTTTATTATTAATTTATAATTCTAATAACGTAATAAATAATATTATAAATTTATAATATAAATATTTTTAATATAAATTTATAATATAAATATTAATATAAATTTATAATGTAAATTTATAATTCTAATAATATAATAAAGAATATAAATTTATAATATTATAGTAAATAAAATAATGTAAAATTTAATAATATAATAAATTTAGAATTCTTTTTGCGAATAAAATACAGTAAAAATTAAGCGCTTTACGATAAATTCTGAAATAATTGACATACAAAATCAATTAAAAATCATATTATATTTTTTTAGAATATACATATTTTACAATTTTTTTAAAGTGTAAATATTTTTTAAAATTCTACGAATGTATTTGTTAATTGTTCTGAAAGTGATAATTTTAATTAATAAAATTGAATTGTTCACAGAGCATATATATATATATATAACAATTTGTGAAACGCATTCAAATATAATATATCAGATTCCCTTTTCAATCTTTTTCATGCAGTTTGCAGGTTTGTTTCAATCAATTTTCACGTAGCTTCATATTTTTACGAATTTCTTAGCATTTATCGCAATATTTATTTTTACCAAAATACACACAATTTTAATTTGTGCTCTAGCTTACAAACTGGATACTACCGTTTCATTAACGGCATACAATTGCGATTCATTCGCATAAAATGTAAATTTAATCATACTTCTCCCATTCCATTAAAACAAAAATAATTTGAGCGTTAAAATTCCAAACGCGTCGCAGAAATGGAGCGATGCGCGTACATTGATCTCCGTAAGGAATTCGAGGGGGGGTTCCATTATTTACGAACACACCCTGTACATACCGCTAGTTCTTCCGAAATGACGGATTTGTGACTCTCGGTTCGTCTCGCTTTCAAGTATCGTTCAATCTTCCTACTCATGTAGGTCATGTAAGTCCCGAATATCGACGTATCCACATGTATGCGCACGTGTCTCTGTGAGCGACTGATATATGTGCGCTTTATATTTAAGAGCATCGCTCTAACAGAGCGGAATGCGACTATCGTTCGGGAAAAAGAAAGGGAGATGGAAAAAGAGAGAGAGAGAGAGAGAGAGAGAGGGGGGGGAAGAGCAGCCGGGAGCGAATCGTTTTAAACTACCATCCACTTCACATTCCCGATTTCAGTTAGAGACTTGTTTATTTCCTTTTTCGGCTCTTCGTGGACTTCCGTGCATTATACTGGTGGCTCGTGCGCCACCAGAATGCAGCGCAACGAGAAGTGGCGAAGGGAAAGGGGAGGAGGGGGGAGAAGGGGGTGCGCGGTGAACTATCGGCGAGTATCTTACTGCCTTCCTTTCTCTTATTTGCTTTTTTCCCGCCCATTAGGAATCTTGACAATCGAGATTCGGCATTTTCCCCTTCATCGCTCGATTTATACGATTTTTCGAAACGCCAAACTGCTTTCACCGAAAGAACGAATTATTTCCAGCTTTTTGTGTATCCGGAATTAAAAGAAAGAAAAAAAAAAAAAAAAAAAAAAAAAAAAACAACTCGGATCTAAATTGACATGGCGCAAAATGGAGTGGAAAATTAGCTCGGTAAAAATAAAAAAAGAAAAAAAAAAAAAAAGAAAATCATATCGCAGAGAGGGAAAGAAGTTTGAGAGATTCAATTCTTATTTAATATCAATTTATATCGAGGATTAATCCGATTCTCCGTTTTACATTCAAGCGATAAGTATAAATAAACTCTAGTACCTAGGTACTTAAGCTTGAGGCGAAAGAGATAGAGGAATGAGGTATGCATTCGCGGCGATGACACGCTCGACTTTCACGCGCAATTAACGTCTCAACGTCCCCGTTTCCGCGTACAATGGACGATGATTTTATGGCGCGAAAACAGTTTAATAAACGCGGCATTGTTTAGCGCACGGTATAACGAGCTGCTGGAAAAATTTCGATTATTTTACACGGGGCGTTGTCCACGGGGTGGCTGTGACAAAAACCGCAATTATCGATATATCGCGCCCGACGGTGGTCGCGTCGTGTTGCGTGTAAAAATTGAACGCATCAGCCGCATTGAAGGCGAAGGGCGTTAAAATGATTTATGCTCTCTCTTCTCGGTTTATATTGTTGCTCGCAGTACGCTCGCGGACGTGGATGTCCGAAATTTATTAGCTTGACAACCGCAGCAGCTCACTCTTCAACAACAGAGAGGATATCGTTTACCTGCTGTAAATTTGCGACGATTACGTTACAACGTGGTCCACGTTCAGGTGGATCGTATCCCACTGGAGTATAATCTTTTCTCCACGCCGTGCTATAAATCTCGTTAATTCCAAGTTCGATCACAGGGACAGGCACAATGTCCTTCTCTCCTTTTTCCCTTTAACGCTTTTCAATGGCAATTTTTTAAATAATTCATTTTTTAAATAATTCTTTTTAAATAATTCTTTAAAAAAAAAAATTTTTTTTTTTTAATTTTTCGTATCTAAAGGCATTAAATTTTCAAATGCTATTTTCATCACTGTTATTTAATTCATTCACGAGAAAATGTCTGAACAATTTCGCGCAAATCACAAACGAATCATAATTTAGCTCAAAGTATTGCGAGAAAAAAAAATTGCTATTTCAAAAATATGATTATATTATGTATTGAAAATAAAATATAATATTTTACGCGCATTGATCGTCGATTAAATTGCAAGAACGCGTACACCTTCTTAGAGTTTATATAGGATAACTCCGAAAATACTCGACCCAATCTCTCGCTGAAGATAGTAAGTCCGCGTGCATAATACAATACCTGCGATCTGTAATGTCTTACGCGACGCGCCCTACTGCCGCGCAAGAAGTAGTGAGACAAAGAGAGAGAGAGAGAGAGAGAGCCACGACGGGGGGGAGGAAAAGTTGGGGGGAGGCGGGGGAGAGAGTTGGTGGAAGAAGACAGCGCGGAGAGGGCAAAGAGCAAAATCGTTTAGCACGCGATCTTCTCGTAATTCTGCACGCCAGCGCTCGCCAGTGCGCGCTTCTTCTTCGTTCCCTGTCCGACGTGTTACACGTGTTACACGCCGCTGCCACGCGAACGGAGGGTGGAGATGCACTCCTCTTCTCCACGGCCTTCAGCGCCGGGCATCGCGCGCGTCTCACGCGAGGCCTAATTGATCAGTGGATCGTTAACACGCGCGCGCTCTCCCTCTCTCTCTCTCTCTCCTTCTCTCCTAGACATGACACGAATACACACTCTCCTTTTCCCTCGAATGGATTGATTATAGCGGGAGTGCGGTCGATGTTGGGAGCACGACTTGAGCGAGCATCGCGAATTGCCAACCCTGAGTTTTCAGTGCAGTTTTCATCGTTACGTGTGCGGAGGCTGCTGCATTTTATAGAATTTAACCCACTTTTTTTTTTTTTACAGTCCCATATTGCAAAAACGCAGCATCTCTGGCGAACTCGTAACGTTAATTTGCAGAGGGAACTTTTGATAATCTAATTTTTATTTCGCGATTGATTTTAACATATTTTAAAGGATGTACTGTTAAAAAAAAAAAAAAAATAGAAGAGTTTTAATCACGTCTTGATTCATTTCTCAACCGGCGAACGTATCTCTATAATTGCAAAAATTCCGCAGGATAATCGAGGAAGTATTGTCCTATTTGTCATGACGTCAGATATTGTAGGTATTCGTCGTAACTCAAAGCGTGTCACATTCCTTGTGATTTGATACAAAATTACCTTATGAAGTATTTTAAAGTTAATAAAAATTCTAATTTTATATTATTTTTTTATCTCGTTTCCGCAATGTTTTTATTATAAAGAATCCAAACATTATAATTTATTCGGAATAACGAAGCATTAAAATAAAATAAAGCATTAAAATAAAATTATGAAAGAATGCACAATGACATAAATACATATAGCGCAATAAACTTAATCGTTTTGCTTATTTAAGGATGTTTTGCATATACAATATTAGAAAAAACTGTCAAAATTAAAAAAAAAAAAAAAACATTTCTTACATTTGAAAAATAAAAAAAATAAATCCCGATTATGAAAGGAATTAAAGTATCACAAAATGATATGGATTTTGATGTCTTTGTAAAAGAAAATAATTGTGATTAATATCTTTCTTAATTTACGGCAAAAACATTTGATTGTGAATATCTCCTGAAATTATCTACAAGAAACAATGATTGAAATTATTTTGTGATTTATATATATTTTAATTTTTTTATAATCCGGATTTATTTATTTGATTTTTCAAATGTTATAAAATTTCTTTTTTAACTTTGACAGTTCTTTAACTTTGACAGTTCTTTAACTTTGACAGTTCTTTAACTTTGACAGTTCTTTGCCATCATTGTATAATCAAAACACTTAAAAAAAAAAAAAAAAAATCATACAAAATTACGTGTGTTAACAATGAATTGAATTAAGAATGTAAATTGGAAAGACACGAGAAAAAAATATACAAATTTTGAAAAATTTAATCTTGCGCTTCGTCCTACCATACTTTTAGATCGCTCCATCGATCAACTAAACTGCCACATGTGTAAACACTTGCTTAGAATGATGACACGTTTTTTTTTTTTTTTTTTTTTTTGAAGTTGGCGCATCAATTTATTTACGCGACGAGAGCGATCCCGCGAAATTAAATCGCTCGCGCGTTCGCAATCGGATTCGAGCGTCAGCCCGCCGCGATATCGGTGCGGCTACTGTTGTCATTCGGATGTAATTTACTCCCGTGGCCGAGCTCGAAAGTTACGGTGATGCGTTGACGTTGTCGTATATTGCGTTGGCGTGCGCACATTCAATCTTTGTTCTCAGCGACCTCAATATGGCTTAAAAATTGCGTTTCACGATTGTTGTCTCGCATTTTGAAAATAAACTTTTCACGTAGATAATTTTATTTACCTCAATGTCTGGTACATAATGCGGTAGAGATTGCACATAAATAAGTTTGAAAAATAAGATAAAAAATATCAATTCTAATATCAATTATATTGTATTCTTCGATGGTTCGTGGCCTCTTTACGGTTAACAAAGAGAAAAACTCTGAGTTAAAATAAAGGATCGAAATCTTCCGAGATGATATCACGAAAACGCAGAGAAGAATGAAAGATACGAATCCTGTTGGCGTCACATAAGCAATTGTTATTCTACCACTCTGGAAATAAAATTGAGATCCAAATATGTGAATCTGACAACGAGAATTCGTATCGGTTTTTTTTTTTGCCCGTCTTGCCCTCACATTTTCCTTTTCGATATCTAATTTTGCGGCAGTCGCCCTCGGCGATGAAGCCGAGGAACCCTCTCTCGTGACGGCTCCCGAATTAACTCCGGACATTACAGCGAGAATTTCCCGGCTCGATCTAAGCAACTGGTTACCAAGGGGGGAAGATATTCTCATCGCGACAATACAATGTTCCGTAAATGTTCCGTACAATGTTTCGTAAGTCTTATGAAGTGCGTTTTAACGGATATTTAAGGAGAGAAATTAATAACTTTATTAAAAGTATGTAAAATTATATATATATATTATATTTAATGATTCGTACAAACACTTGTCTATATATATA
>JBCAUJ010000052.1:2144007-2154563 GCA_038406275.1 Cataglyphis albicans
TATAGATATATTTTTTAGAACGCTTTAGAACACATTCTGAACACATTGGCATTAAAATTTGAAAAAAAAAATAATAATAGTTTTACAAAAACAAAGCTTCCTCTATGAGAAAGCAAAAGAAGTCTCTCTCTCTCTTTTAATATCTCTTCTACTCTTTGTTTAATCGGGACGTTTAGCTGAACGGATAAACGAATACACTTTGCGCCCCACGCAGAACATGTCACAAGCGGTCGTTGCCGGAAATTCATCTAAAATGCGACACGGCAAAATCTTATAAGAAACTCATTACCATGCCGTCGATAATACGGCGCATAATATTGTGTGCACATACACAGTCGCGGAGTCGTTCATCGGAGGCGCCGCGTGATGATAAATGGACGCTTAATCCGTCGTGATAAATGGCAACGGAAAAGATTGAAAAAGCCCTCCCCGATCATGTGACCGGATTTAAATTCGCGATTCGACAGATTTAAATTTACTATGAGACAACTTCTCTTCACACGGCGCGAACAAAAACGATCGCGCCGCGCGACTTGGCGTCGGAAAATTGCTTCGAATAAATATTGTATGAATTTGTGCGCGCGCGACGTAACAAAATTTCGAAAAATTGCACGCTCGGTTTTATGGTCGACGTAACGCGCGTTCATGCCGCGAGAGAGAAAATCGTTTTTATTTTATCAAGTTGTTCTCGTGGTTCGATTTGCGCGTAGAATGTATCGCATCTCGATAATATGCATGACACTTCATTGCATTGTACCGTTCTCATTTACATGAGAATTCATTGCGTGCGTAGACTTTAAATGTTTTCGAAAAAAAAAAAAAAAAAAAAAAAAAAAGAAAAATGACGCGAGCAACATTGGATATAATGTCCTCGTTGAAAATATCGCGCTATAATTTTTCATTTATTGTGCCATTTATCTAAAATTATTCTTTATTTGAAATATCAAGTGGGAAAATTCCGTTGAAAAATTTTCCTCTTTCAAGTAATGTGTATCGTTTCATTAATACAAAATAATAGTCGTCCATTTACACAATTTAATAAATTTCAATGTAAAGGCGGGAAAAAAAAAACACTTAATATATTATATGCCGAAATTTGTTTCATATTTTAGTCGTCGCTCCATTAGTATCATAAATTAAAAATAAATACTCTTGTGTCACACAAAACAGCGGAATTATTATATTTTAATGATCATTAATAACACAATGTACATATGAGTACAACAATAAAAAAATAAAGATCTAGTTTCCAATTTAAATAACAGAAATGTCAAAACAAGTATGCAAAAAAATTGTAGGAAACGCTAAAAAAAAAAAAAAAAAAAAAAAAAAAAGAAATACGGAATAATATCTGGAACGAAGAACAATGGCGGATAAAAAAATTGGAGTAAAAGTCGAGAGGTGAGTCGTCAGGAATTACCTTCGTTTGCGGCCTCCTATCCGCCACAGCGAGTTGCAGTTATCCCCCTCTACCCCTCCTCCTTCCCCCCTTCCCGCAACGTCCCTCTATCGCGCCTCCTCTCCCCCTCCCCCTTCCCTATTCCCCGCGCGTTAATGTATATTTATGTATTAAACAGGCATTATTTATACGGCCGATGAATATGCATTGTTTGGTGGCAGTAGCGAGGTGTCGAGTGCAGACCCGTCGCTATCACTGCCTCATCAATCACATACAGTCCCACCGGCCCACCCTGTGCTATCTCCTCCCTCCCTTTTCCCCTCGCGGTACCGTGTACCGTATCCATCGCGTCCCACGTTCCTCGCTCTCATCATCCCTCTCGCGGATCCGCAGAGGAGACTCGCTGTGTCATCCCCCGGAGCTCTCCATGTGTTCTCTCTCTTTCTCCTTCTCTCTCTTGTCGCGTCTCCTCTTTCTCTCTCTCTCTCTCTCTCATTTCCTCTCTCGCTTTTCCGCAGTTTCACCGTTTCGCGTTGTGTTCTCCCGCCAACATCACCCGCCGCAATTGACACTAATTTACGTAATTTTTTTCCCGGCCGTCCACATGTCACCGCGTTACGGCGCGCCCCCGACCAGCGGCGTGCTCGATGTGTGCGCGGGATGATACCAGGGGATGATGCGGTTTCGCGAGGGCGGGAAAAGGGAAAGGGAAACGAGGCGGAAGTATCGAGTCGCTCCAAGCCCCGGTGAATGGATATCCGCGGCCATCCCGTGCGGCGATATTCGGAACGTTAATCGGACGAATCAATCGGGAACCAGTTCGTCGCCGTAACTGGATCGCGGACGCGTGCGGGCCCTTTCTCCTTGGGAAGATCCTTGAAAAATTTGCCGTACAATCGCGTACTTCGAGAGATCAATATTTTGAAAAGATATGATATTGGAAAATAGAATTGCTTAAATCTTTTAAAAAGATTATCGGAATATTCTCACAATAGTCATGATTTTATTCTCGTTCTTCTTCTAATGAGATTATGTTATCAACAGAAATGAATATAACGAAATAAAGTCTCGAGATTTGCGTTTAGAATATATTTTGGACAAAGTTATTTTCGGAAAAAACATCGTAAAAATATGCTTTATGATAATCTGATCTCATTTCTTTTTGTTCTCGAATGAAAAATCTATGATCTAGGAACAGACGAGTTCCTAGATCGTTGGCGATACGCAACTCTTGCCGTCCTTACACGCATGGATCAAAGGAATTCATGCAACCGTCTATGCACTTTACGGTGGCACGTCGCGGTTAGCCCCAAGCGTTACCGCTAAATCATGCTAGATATTATTACGGAGTCATATCTCCGACGTCGCTACGTATATGGAAAAGATAATAACACGAGCGGATCTTGTAAGACTAATTTAAAGAAATTAAATTGCTCAGTGTACAAATATTATTGTGATAGTAATAGATAAATTGAGAATGGTGAGTCTTAAGATAATTTTCTTTGGGAGAAATATTACATAAAATTAGTATAAAAATTAATATCTGAAATGTTTTTTTTTTTTTTTGCAGTAATAAAATAATACTCGCAGAAAAATGCATATTTAGATTTTTAAGCATTGAGATAAATTTTATATATATATTATAAATAAATCTAAAAAATTTTTATCTTTGAATAATAAATAAAAATTGATGGAAACTCGATACTGAAAGACAATCGCTTTCTTTTAATTGATTCTAATATTTATTAATGACGAAGATAATCGCGCATCAGAGTCATTTAAAATCCAGCTTTTCAATAAAACTGTCCGACAATTCGCGCGGAAATATCCGCTAAAAATTCTTTTTATTTCCGGATATTCTCTTTCGCCGACTCGAATTAGGTTCCCTCGTACGACCTTTATTGCCCGTTCTTCCGGTAAGCATCGCCTAATATCCTAGTCAGGACTCGCATTCGAGCGGCTCACTCGATCCTGTAACGATCCTGCGAATTCCTCTGATGTCGCTTCCCAAATTCCCGACATTTCCGCGATGAAAGTTTGATTTCCGCCGCGAACTTCCATTTGTCCGCCATGGAATCCCCTTTACGTCTTGCCATATAATTTTACGAATTTGCACGGAATATACGAATTGACATATTGACACATAATATGGATTTAAGGATGTTGACAGTCTCAAGTATTAAGATTATATTTTATAGATAATGTGATTTCGATATAATGCTGAGATTAGATTTTACTTGAACGGAAATTCATAAATAAATAACATGTGTATATATAAATCTTAAATATAAATAAATTTAACAAATCAAAAAGCAACGTATACATATATTATGCTTTATAGTTATTATAATTATTTTCCAATTTGTATTATTTCGATTTTTTATTATATGTAGACTTTTCATTGACATTTTGTTAATTTGAAAGGCTGTCGGTTTTATACAAAATAAAAAAAAGAACAATATAATAGATTTTAAAATATAATATATATCTACTAATATATAAATATAAAATTAAAAAAAATATATATATATATAAAATATAAAATAATTAGTAAACTGCATTACATAAGAAACTGTTGGTCTTTTCTCTCTCATGCAAAATTAAATGCGATAAAAAATAGAATAATTTAATCAATTTTAAGATAATAGATTTAATTTTATATATATATATATATATAATAGAAAATAATATATAAACCACATAAAACTTTTTTGGCTGTCCAGAGATATCGGACAAAAGATAATCAGTCTATAAAGAAGATTGAACATATTTTGCACGTGCATGAATTTGTAATTTTAACAAAGGCGCAGTTTAGTGAGGCAACTAGCCATTCTGTTGAAATAAAAAGTATTTGACATTGCGGCGTTTGCACAGCAGCGGACATTTACTTTGAAATACGTGGCCGCTTGCGGCGCATTCTTTTCTTTGTACAACATTGTAGCGAGCCATTGCGGCCCCTTTCCACGACACGATATTGTGCGTCTCGACTGGGGGGAAAAAAAAAAAAAAAAGGAAAATTATGATCAACTGTACGCAAACTCGGTTGAAAAGTGTGCCGGCCGCGTCCGATTAAACTGCGAATTGTAAAGAATTAACTGTTCGCACTTCCTACACGAATAGATTATGCTTTACGAATTATCAAAAAATAGTGGAAAAAGTTCCAACGGATTGCAACTTTTTCATTTGCAATTTTTGTGCATCACGTCGCTGTCTGTTCGCTCAGTAGCAATTGTTTTTTTTTTTTTTCACGCGAAACTTTCGTAAAATAATTTATCGCAAACAACTATAGAGTGGCAATAAATGTAGCGTGCGCGAATAGTAAAAATGTTTCATTGAGAAATTAAACAACTAAAAAATTGGGCAAATTAAAAACTTGCACATTGCTTTCTTCATAATTTTATTTCCTGCCATTTATAATATCAGTAGAAATGTCTCGTGTAAAAAATATTTAGTCCGATATCTCAAAGTTTGCGGAAGTTAGAGCAACATTTTTTTTTTAATTCAAAATTTTATTAAAAATAAATCCTTTTTTCCAATTCTCATCAAATTCAATATCAACCAATCTTTAATGATACTCCATTCATATAAAAAAATTTAGCCCGTTATCTGAAAATTTACGGAAGTTAGAGCAACCACGTTCTTTTTGTACACATACACACATACGGCCATTTTGTAAAAAAATTTTTTTTGTCAAAATATTGTGAAAATATTTTTGGAAAAATATTTCTACAACAATATTTTAGTTAATTTTATTTTATAAAACATTTTGTAAAAATAGTTTTTTCGACGTTTCAAAGCATTCTGAATACATTGGCATCAAAATTAAAAAAAAAAAAAATATTTTTTATGAAAAAGCTTCCTCCATGACGAAGCAATAATATTTCAATTTTGATGAAGAGTTTTATTAAGAAATAAAAATTAAATTATTCTTACATTCACTAATAGTTGCTAATATAAATAATTGTTCGTTTCATTTGTTTTTCATTTATCATTAAAGATAAACGAGAACCAGAATGAGAACACTTGAACTGAAAGTTGAGTCATGGTTGCACATTCTACTGATTAATTGCAGTGAAAGTGGTGAGTTGAAGGAACGAGGCAAATGTAGCACGGTAGTTTCGCGTATCTTCCGCGGCTACTTAAAAGTTCCGTGACGAGGATGCACTTCCTCACGGGTCTAGCCACTGACTTAATCCCTTTTGCAAGAGAGCAAGCCGTGAACCCCCTCCTTCTATCCCTCTTTAAGGAAAAAGTCCTTTTACAACGGAAGTACGCTCTACTAGACTGCATCAATAAAGCAGTCGTATACATAAATATATAATAAATTTTAGCTTTGATAGCTTTTGTTATTAGAAGCAACCAGTGACTACGTAGTTGTAACTTTTATTATTTCCCATAAAACCATGCGAGAGTGATTCTTCATTTTTATAATATTTGAGTATACGATTTATTTATGTACAACTTGATTCGCAAATCTTTATGTTTCTCTTTAAATGTTTTTATACATTAATATTTGCTTGTAATTGGCTCGTAGAGAGATTATATAACAATTAAATAATTATAAAGAACTCATTGACTAATGTGTCCAATAAAACATCCACCACGATGACATATTGACATAATAATAATTTGGAAAACTGGACCGATGAGGGAGGGTGGCAGCGTTCAACCCTCGTAAAATCCTTAGGCATGCAAGATGAATGAGCGAGGGTATTTCATTGGGCTCGCACGATCGGTTATAGTGTAAATAAAGGATTGTTCGCGCGAACCAGATCGTTAACAATCACTCACTGTCCGTTACGACTCGAGCAACTTGTCTGCCAATTTGTCGGTACGCTTTGGAAAAGTGGAGTGATTGAACCGAGAGTATTGCGTAAGTGCGCACAACACATTACGGTACACGGACAATTTTAATCTGGTGGTTTTGATAAGCATCCCTTACTAAAATATTTCAATTTCTTTTTAATCATTTATTATTTACGTATATAAGATTTTACTGTGGCTTTATATCAACTTCTGAATCACTGTCGTATTTCTAGATAAGCACAGAGATCTAGGGATAGCATCAGGGCTAGAGATAAGCAGAAATGTCATTGCCAGACCGCACCCATTTATGATAAATATTCATAAATATTTTTTACTATTTATTCGTTGAAATATTATATACATTTTTTTTTATACATTAAGAAAAGAAATCATAAAAACTTTATTCAATATATTATTAAAATACAGAGATTAAATATTTTATATAATATTTATGGTGAGTAAAAAATAATTATAAAGTAATATTTTGTTAATATTTCTCAATATTTTTATAAATATTTTTATAATATTTATGATAAATCTTTATGATCAATTAAATCTAGGATCAAAAAATATTTATAAAATATTCAAATAATTATTACAAACATTTCGTACATATTTTATAAATATTGTGAGTTGTCTATCTTCATCCTTACGTTCATTTTCTTTATTGAATCAAATTTTATAATAAAAAAACGCAATAATATATATTTTTTCTTTTTACAAAATCTATAATATAATTAAAAATGTTAGAAAAAATATATTAGATATTATAGATAGAAATTATATTTATAAAAATTTGAATGTTTATGTTAAAGAAAAAAAAAAAATTCTGATCGTCAGCACGTCATTATAATAAATTTCGATTTCTCTCTCTCTCTCTCTCTCTCTCTCTCTCTCTCTCTCTCTATCTATCTATCTATCTATCTCGCAGAAATGGACGACCGGCTTACTTTGGCGGTATTGCCTAATATTCATCGTCGGGATGAAACAATTCGCGAAAGCCAATTCGCTTTATGAAACACAGGGGGTATCTCGTAACCGCGCAAAATATGCCGCGGAGAAGAAAGCGCCTCCACCCGCGCGCTCACTCGGTATTTCTATCTTCCTATTACTTTCTCGACCGCCTCTTCGTTGTTGTTTCTTTCGGCGGTATTCCCTTATTGCCTTCTCTCCCGCGCGCGCGTCTCTCTCCCTCCCCTCACCCCCTCCATCTACCTCGTAACTTTCCTTAAACTCATCACGTCCGCGCCCCCTCCGCGCCGCCGCTCCCTTTGTTTCTTTTCCGTCTCTCGATGTGGTTCCATCCGTTCGTCCGCGTCCTGACGTTACCGTTTCACCTTTTCCAGGCTGTTGCAGCGTTTCTTCCGCACGTTCCGGCAAATGGCCACCTCCCCCCCCCGCACTCCCCCTCCCCCATCGTTCCGTCCACATCCTTCCCTAATTCCTCAGGATCTCGCCTCGTCCTCCGAGATGTTTTTCCTACCGTGGCCGCAGCTTGCTCTCCGGATTACATTTCGGGTCTGCCGGAGCGTCTCTCTGAGCTGTAAACACTGCAGGCTCGGCATCGGGATACAATCCGCGGGACGGGCGAGTGAACGCTTTCGACCGCATTTCCCATTTTCCACGCGGCTGCCGCGGGAGATCGAAAGAGGATCGCTACCAATCACTCACTGTCCGCTACAACTCAAGCTGTCAGATCGCGCGCGCGAGTATCGCTTGTGTCCGGCTGGATCGATTCGGCGTTTCTTCGGCGGTCAATGCTAATTTGTTCGTTGCTCCTGCTATTTGTTCGCGGCAATCGATATTTGCGGAAGAGATATCGGTTACCGGTTCGTATCGCGCGGAACGACCGCGCTGTCATTTCACGGTAGCCACTTGGACTATAAGCGACGTGGAGATGTTAGAAAATATAAATTAAAATAAACGAGAAGGAAATTGATGATGATTTTGAGAATGAGAAAAATTGCATTTCTCTCAAATATATTATCTACATATATTTATTTTTAGATTTATTTAATAAATGCATAGCTTCTGTAGGAAAAAAAAAAAACTCATGTAAAATTAATCGAAATGCGAGGCGAGGTTCATTTGTACAAGAGAGAAAGAGAGAAAGGGCCTTGATTTGACTTCCCACAAGTTCTTTATTTAATTTTTAGAAGAGCTGCGCGTTGCAGTGATATCCCGATTACTTGCTAGATGACTTTTGAAAAATGCACCGCAGAAAGCTCCACTCTCGCTTAAAAATATTTGGCGCGGCGCGATCGTAAAACTTTGCGATACAGCAACGAAACGGAAGGGAGGGCTTTGTTTCATTTGACCGCTCTGGCTTTGCCGTGCATAGCAAACTCGGATGGGAAATGAGATCGAAGCGAGCCATCACTCACCGTCAACAATAATCCAAGCGGGACGCGCGCATCGGTTATCACTGCGCTGCCTTTTTCTTTGACAGCGGACGCAAATTTGAGCAATATTGTAATGGATACCTAAATTATCAAATAGTACTGATTTCGAGAAACTCAAAATGTTTACGAACACGCATTAAACTTCGATCGAAGAAAATTTTCTTTCGCGATAAAAATTATATTTTTTGAAAATTATTCTTCTCTTTCTCTCGTTTTTTCTTTCTGTCAATTAATATCGCTATAGAAAAAATGTCAAAGAAGCGCGCTTTCTTTTTATCAAAGAAAGAGAGAGAGAGAAAGAATATTATATTTAAAATTATATTATATATAACATAATTTAGAATATGATAATATATATTATATATTTGATTATATTATAAATTATTTTAATATTATAAAAAAATATATTTTATACTTTTTTATAAATTAAAAAAGGATTAATAATAAATTATTATTATAATATTATAAAAAAATACATTTAATACTTTTTTTCATAAAGTAAAAAAGAATTCAATAATTACTTTGCCACGTGTAAAAAAACTTTAGGCTCGCTGTATCATATTTCTAGCCAAATATCCCAAATAACCAAAGGCATGCGCAAATAATAGAAAATTAGGAATTTGATCGAGTCAGTGAATCTCGCCGATGTATCGAACGTTCAACATTTGCTCGTGTCAACAGAAAGAGGATCGGCTTCACACAGAAATCGTTTCAAGTTTCACTTCGCCGCTCTTCTGCTCGTTCTTCGTCTCGCACTTTCTTTCTCGTAATCCCTCGAGACAAAAATATCACACTAGCTTTTCTAATTCGACAGTTATCACGGAATTCTCTCTGCGAAACGAGAGAACGGTCCCTTTAAATGAGCAGCACTTTACGCCGTGCAAGTGACATAAGGTTCGTCAAAGGTACGCTCAATTATCCTAAACTCTGCAATCTCCAAGTATAAAGATTAAACGCGTGCGTGTGACAGCAGGAACAGAAACAACAATAATAACAACAACAACAAGAATGGCAACCGGGATACGGTCGGCTTTTATTGTCGGAGATAACAATGGAGAGGCCATGCAGATGCCCGCCGCTCATAAAGCGCCTTTTTCCTCCCCCCCCCCTCTCTCTCTCTCTCTCTCTCTCCCTTTTCCCCGTGCATTATCCCGCGACCGTCGAGGTGTTCGAATTTTTCCTCTTTACGCCCGAGGCCGCGCATCCGTCCTTCCTCTCCTGCCCCTTTTTTCGTCCCCCTCGCGTCGCCCTTTTCCGCCGTTCTCCCTTTTATTGGCACGCCGGAATGTTTGCATTGCCGAGACTGGCAGAGTGGCCGGCTGGTTCCGGCACGTATGTCGGTTTCATGAATTTCATTTGTAGCGACAAGACGATGCGTATATATTCGCGCCAGGCATGCCGGCAATTCGGCTGGATTTTTATAGGTGAAAAGGGATATTTCTTTCTCGCTCTTTTGCCAGCTGAATCGAGCTTTGCGGTGCGTCGACCGAAACGGGATTGAAGAAGGAAAGAGAGATAATTGGACGCGGCTTTTACATACGGGTATATTCGGTAATGGGGGCGAATGTTGCTCGTAGAAACCAAACGTAATTTTTGATATGATTTTTCATATATTGAAATAAATATCACTTTTTTTTTTGAAAATTTTTAATATTTAGTATTCCTACTAATTAAATCTTTAGACAACATTTTTTTTTTTTTTTTTTAGAGAAACGTATATTTAACCGAGAATATTAAGATTTGTTTGCATTTTAATTGCAATTTGATAAGACCCTTCCTCGTTCGAGTGTATGTTATAGGCGTACACACATAATAATAAACGTAATTGGAATTCAGTTTTACATAAAAAAATAAAATAGGAGTAAAAAAGTAATATAATATGAAATGACATATGTCAAACATAAAATTCACAAATTTAATATAGTATTATATATAAATCAATTTATCAC
>JBCAUJ010000052.1:2154663-2175614 GCA_038406275.1 Cataglyphis albicans
CATCAAACATAAAAGCAAAAAATGGAATAGATGAGTATATATATATATATATATATATATATATATATATATATATATATATCAATTTATCACCGTCGTAACAAAATTATAATTATTTAATCATATATATTCAATATTAAAGACAATGTACTGACGTAAGATATTTAAAGAAAGGGAAACGTGCGAGAAATATGTTTGAAGAAAATTAAAAATTCAAACTTTTCTTCTTTTGAGCATTTCTTTCACTATCATTATTCATAGGTGACAATCTTAATTTAATTGTATCCAAATGAATAGAAAAAGCTGTTACATAATTGGAGCGTTATTTATTTTTCATATCTTTAAACTGTATTAAATTTTTTATCTATACATAAATTGATTAAATTGATCGGCATCCATAAATATTCATCAAAATTTATATCTCAAAAAATTATTATTTTTGTAATAAAATAAATATAATTTTTTGAATTTTTGTAAATCCCTAGGTTTTTAGAAGAACTTAGAGTTTAAGATCTTCAGATCTTTAAATATGCGGGATTTCAACTTTATCGCAAATTGTTTGATTTTTTAAATCTTCGAATCCTCGAGATTAATTGTAAGATGATGTACTGTGAAGATAGCATACAATTACATAACACACAATTCAATATATATTTGAATTTTTTTTGATATCTTCCCTCAATGTCTATTCATAATAAAGAATTTTTCATTTTTTTGATTATCAATAACATATTTATATTCATTAAGCATGTCGAGATTTATTTTATATGATGTACAGTCGATTGTCAAAAGTAAACAATATGCCTGCAATGAATGAGTTTATTTTTTGACCATTATTTGTTTTCAAAAGTTGATATAATACATGAAATTTATACAATATAAACAAATTATTTTAAAATTTATTAACATTTCTCTTCAAGCAGTAAATAATAAAATGATTTTATTCTAGATCAGTTAATCTTTGTAAAAATTGTACACATATTTTTTCTATCTTAATATCTGCGATGTAATTATTATATTAATTTTTGAATAATTAAAAAAAAATATAAAAAATTATTTTTTATATATATTTAGATTTTCAAGTTAAACACATAATTAATTAGAAAAGAAACCAAGTCCTGTTTTTTATTTTTTTTATTTTTATGCAACTATTTTTAGATTAATTCCGCTTCAGTTTTACAAGTGATTTTTCATGTAAATAAAATAATAATTTTTATATCAGTTTTTTTAAATGTTTTGTTTTATATATGTATACATACAGAGTGTTTTAGAATTTGTGGAAAAAGGATAATTTTATATGAAAAAATAAATAAAAAAAAAGTACAATAAAAATTTTAATAAAACTGTATAAAAAGTTACGTACTTTCGATTTTATCGCCACTTAAATAAGAGAGCTTTTTCTGAGTAATTCTCCGTAAGAAATAAGTGAGAAGCGCCATTGGTCTAGAAAATATAACAAATTGAAGTTTGACATTAAAGTATGTGCATGCTGTATAATTAATTTTTTTCATCGAGAAAAACTGTTTGACATTTACGCGTAAATCTATTGCCAGTTTTAAAAGTAAAGTTGAGATGAGTTAGGTGAGATTTTTTTTCGGGGAGGGAAAACTCCGTTTTTTCCCGTCCACGTATTTCAATAAATTTCAATAATATTTTCTAAGACAAGATTCACACAAATTCATGTACACGTTGAAAGCTGTTAACGAATCACAAGAAATAAGTAAAACATTATTGACAAAATATCCATGATCTCGTGATCAAATCTCTCTATCTCGTGAACAAATACTTTTTTCACACCAAGTACAACATACACAAACTTCATTTTTACTAATATTCTTTTATAATACCTGAAAAAAACCCTTTTTAAAGTTTAATTTCTTATATGTTCTAATACCGACCCTCAGGAATCACTCAAAAGAAGCTCTCCTACAACATATTTAAGTGATGATAAAAGTGGAGATGCATTATTTTTTATGCAATTTTACTGTGGTATTCAAAGAAAACAAAGCCAAGCCACGTACAAAAAAAAAATTTATTCTTTACTTTTGATTAATTTTTTTCATGTAGAATCACCCCCTCTTACCACTAGTTTTGGAACACCCTGTATATATTGTGTCGATTAATACACAGGAGAAAAGAATTTTGGGATATTGCAAGAGAGTGATAACGCAAACAACTTCAACGATATTCAATGTGTTACCCGTATAAACCAATATATCTTAAAATAATAAACTTGGTAAACGGTCATGTATGCAATCGATATTGACCGATAAATTTTTGTTCAATTCAACAGCTGTTATGTTTTGATAGTTTCAAAATTTTTTTCTATTTTTCGAAAATAAACAGCGTTCCAACGATACAAAAAAAAAAAAAACCGATAAAAAATACTCGACGACCCGAAGCTGTGAAATCTTTCCGATAAAGCAGCACTCAATATCAATATTAGTTAAATATATTCGTTAAATTCATTTAAATATATTCATTATATTTCGCACGTGCAATATTTGCTTTCATAAATAATGCATCATTATTTGCCTTGGCATTGCGCGAGAAAAATTTCACGTCTACGATTAATTAATTAATACGCTAGCTCCGAACAAAGGTAACTCAAATGCGATTAATTGTCGGCCAATCGTGCAAGTGAACTAATTAAACTGAGCATCGAAAGTTATCGCGCGATATCTCCAATGGATCTCATCGGTTATCTCGAGCGGGCTGCGCGTTAATTTTCATCTCGCGCCGGTTCGTTTTCCCACGGGTCCTACTGTCTCCTCTCTCTCTCTCTCTCTTTCTCTTTCCTAATTTTGAAATTTTCACAGTGCTTCTCGCGGAATTCTTCCGAGGACTTACGCGGATGGAGTGCGTCGGGGTCGAAGGGGTTGATTGTAGGGGGGCAGGATTGTTTGATATACAGTGGCAGTTTTCGCGACGTAAACGTCACCCATGAAAATCAAAAGGGGGTGGTGCGTTTCGTGAGAGTTCGCCCGAGAAAAGGGAGAAAAGAGAGAGAAAGATCAACTATACAGTGGGCTCCACCGTAAACCCGACTTCACCGGCTTTCCCTCTCCACTCGCTCTCTTTGTCCGTCCTTCGGTCCCTCTCCCCCTTTAATTCTCCTTTCTTCGCTTTTCGTTTCGCTCTCCTCCATTCTCTTTTCAAGACAAAACTCTTCTCGTTTCCCCCCCTGATCGGCTCTCTCTTTCTTCTCCTCTTTTCGTTACGACGGCGTCGTCGTAGCGTCGCGCAACTTCGTATTACTCGAGCTATGTAAATGAATTTCGTTTAATTATCTGGGAGAAGTCGCGTGCACTGAAGACGGCGGAAATGAGGGAAAGGGGGAGGAGGGGGTACGAGGGTTAGCTCCCAAGAGAGGGCGACGTCGCTTTCGCTACACAGTTGAAGACTGCCCCTGAATTCACTGCGACGGCATTTTGCCAGCTTTAGAGAATTTCTCGAGTCCTCTCTCTCTCTCTCTCTCTCTCTCTCCATTTCACCTTCTTCGTCTATCTCCTCCTTTTCCTTCTCCCTCATCCCTCTTTCCCTCGCGCGCTCAACCTACCCTTCTGCCGTCTCATTCTATTTATTTCTCGTTGTCTCCGGCACCGTGGCGGGGTTATTACACTGGTTTTGTCTCCTAATCGCACCACGGCCAGTTTCTTACGGAGACGTCAGTTAATTCGTTGTCTTGGGCAAGCACGAGGGGTGAATCGCGCTGGATGATTCAAAGCGCGTTAAATAAATTTGCAATGTGTCGTGAATAGAAAGTCGAATAGACAAATATATTTGAAAAAAGAATGACGATTAAAACGAAGATTAATCTTTACGCCATTCATGATTCTGAATTCATTTAATAAAAGGAAAATGTGAAAATCGATCTCTTTATAATGCATATTTGCGTTACGCACGAGTTACGCAAAACAAGTTCTCTCTAATCCGTGCCAATTTTTTTATTTATTTATTTCTTTTTTATTTTATTTTATTTTTTTTTTTTTTTCTTTTTATTTCATTTTTATATCGATTGGAATTGCATTGCATGCTTAACGTTGTTGTTGGCGATTCGACGATATTGTTTTTGCTGTTTGGTATGCATCAGTGAATAACCTTTTGGAGGTAGAAATTTAATGGATAACATCGCGTACCTGACTCGCATATTTTTCTTCCAGCTCTTGCCAAACATTCGATACCAGATTCTCGCTCACAATTTTCCTAACTTTCTATTGTACATTGGGAAAATTTCTAAAAATGCATACGCTATCGCTCACGTGGAATATAAGAAAAAAAATCTCTATAATTATATATTCATGGAATAATAATTCTATATTCATAACTTATTTTCCACACCACTACATTGACATAATTAAAAATAACTCAAAGTTGCATTTAGTGTTTTATATAAAAATAATGAATATAAATATAAATATAAAAATAACAAGGGAGGGAGAGAGAGAGAGAGAGAGAGAGAGAGAGAGAGATAGCACTGAAAATAATGAAACCAGAAAATAATAAAATAGAATTCAACACCCGATTGGCCTTCGGGCGCTACACGATCCGCAACGTGGAATAAGAATATACGGCGAATTAAAGTTAGTGCGGAACTATGCGGGTATTGGATCCCAACTACCGCGAAAGTCCCGTTTTTTTCACATCCTTGTCTTCCCCATTGCAGCCCGAATTCCAAAGTCCTTCTCGTCTGATCGGTCCCAGCGGCAGCAGTCGGGGCTCTTCCATCGCTACGTTAGTTAAGATTAAGTTAAAGTTGGATGAACTTCGGCCAGAGCCGAGAAACTATGCATAAGCGGTTATATTATCGCCAGATTTTGCGCGCTATGCAGCAATATAATACGAATTTAAGGATCTTATCACGTTGTCTTCCAACCGTGTCGCTCATGTTTAATATTAATGTAAGACATTTTGCCGTGGGTGTTTGCACTTTTTCATACGCGACAAAAGTAATATTTTTTGCGTCAGAAGACTTGTGTCAAAAAATGCGTAATTAACATAATATAAATAATATAGTATATTTAATAATATATTATAAATGATATAGATTAATATATAAATAAATTAAATTTAAGAGCAGTTATAAAAAAATCCTAAACATGTAAAAATATTTAATAAATTAAATTGTAATTTTAATTAATATGTGTTTTTTTAAATATACATAAGAAGCAGCTTTATTCTTTTATATATAAAATATCAATTAATATATTTAGATTAATAGAATATATTTCATTCCCTTTCATATGTATTTATTTATAATAAAAAATTTCATTCTCATAAATAAATTAAAAAACATACTCTTAGAGCGATAAAAATACTGCGTCACTTATAATGCTGATTATCATTTTTCCTTTTGTCGTGAAAACGAAATGTCAATCTCCTTCGCAGTAGATAAAAACTAGCGACAGCCAAGCACATAGATTCACACGTGTTTTCGACACGATAGAGATTCGATCAGGGAAGAAGAAGAGCCTTCAAGCCCGTTCTACTTCGCGCGGTAATTTTTTTAAATCGAACCCCCTCCCCCTCCCTCCCTCCCTCCCTCCCGTGTCGGCGGCAATGTCGGGGGCGCTTTCTCGTCTGGCATTCTCGGGCGGAATTCGCAAAAAGTAGCGGCGACGTCGGGAGAGGTGAAAAAGGCCGCATCGATGGTGCATCGCTCGACAGCTTTGTACGTAGATACGCCCAAAGTACATCCCAACGGGATGTGTATATATATATATATATATATATATATATATATATATATATGTGCTATTCTTCGTCTATCCCCCTTCATCGCCCCCTCCCCACGTTCCACGCCTTTTCGCGAGAGTGTTTTCCATCCCTCCAATGCCGACCTGACGCACGCACACACGCGCACGTTATAAAATGCTCGTTATAGTTCGCCACGTAGAAGTGTGAGGGGTGAGGAATTTAATTTAGAACTTGATTTATATTTTAGCGGGCCATAAAATGGGGAAATAATTTGTCCCCCCCCCCTCCCCCCGAACGCGCATGAGATAGCCTTCCCGCTGCTATGCAGCGTTTCGTACCGTATCAACCGTCTCCCCATTCCCGACCCTCCCGCCCCCCTCCAGCACCCCACGTCTAAACCTGCTATAGCTCGCCTTTCGCCGAAAGGTCGCGAGTCGATGCGCACATACATTATGCTCGAGTGCCGAGCCTTCCTTCCCCTGGCAATGCACATGGGGATCGCGCTCTTACAAGGACTAAACGTTAATCTTGAAAATCTTTTGTGCGCGAGTCTTCACGTGGGCTTGGAGGATCGATGCGAGAAAGGCGCGATTAGATGGTCTCTCAAGCTGAGGAAATTTGTTATGCAAATTTTCACTCTTAAAAAAGGCATCGTTAAATCGATACTCGCAAGTATCGTTGCTTCTTTTCCCCGATAATTGATTATCTCAATACTACGTATGTTACCTCATATCAATAAAATCCTGTCACGGCTGCGTACTCGACAAGTCGAATTTTAGGTACGTGTATAATTTTGAAAAATTTAATTAATTTTGAAAAAAAAATTAGAGGTAATTAGAGTTACACATATTGTTACAACTAATTTTATAAACACGTGTGTGTATGTGAAAAATTAATTAATGATGAATGATTGAAACTCCATGGATTTGGCAAAAAAAATTCTTAATTTTTACTATTAATTTTTACGGTCCAACCAACATTGCAAAAGATATCCCGATTTTTCGTATAATATTTTGCAAAAATCTGACTTATTACCGAGCGATTATGATGACATGAAAAAATTATTTAATTCTGCTAATGATTAAAACTCTGTGAAAATAAAGGATTACAAAATTATAGGACTAACTATAAGAAAATTATAGTGGAATAAACTTCCGTTTCTCAAAAATACATTTTTTGCATATCGCGACTTTATACGAATGTCACGATCAATAATAAGATATATATTTAATATTCTCGCGGATAATTATTTTAATAGGACTCTTCTTTCGCCGAGTGACACGCTGGTTAATATTCGACAAAGAGAAGAATGATACTAAAATTGATATAAAAATACACGCGGCTAAATTTACGGGTATAAGAATATTTTTGCAATACACGCTTTAGAAAGAAATATATCGTATATGTCAATTGAACTTTCTACATATTGTTACGTGTCATTATGTGTCCTTTTGGTAATTTTTCGTGTAATTTAGAAATGAATTTATATTTATTATAATTTATATACAATTATAATAAATTTTATATAATACAAGTATATTATATACATATTTTTTCATATTATATCTCTAATTATACAATATTTTTATAATATTTTTAACATAAAATATATATTACAACATATTATAATATTTAACGTTATTATAATTTATTGTTATTATAAATTAATGTTTCTATAATTTTTCTTAAATTTTCCAGTAAATAAATTTAAGTTGAATATTATTATTATGTATTGTAATTTTATTTCTATTTTTTTCTTTCATACCTAACAATCCCTATAGTTCTAACAATCATATTTGCTGACTGAACCAGCAGAAATTCGAGATTTGAAGAACGTATATCTAACGGCGTGCTCTAACCGCGTGACCTACTCGCGTGGCCTGATAGAATACCCTAATAGAATGCACCGTAGGCTGCTTCCGTTGAGCCAATTGGACTTACCTTTCGTTGATCTTGGCTATATCTAGCTAGAGATCTAGCTTCGACCCCTATCAGAGGTCGATGAAGGAAAAAAATTCCTTCCATTGCCGGCTAATTATTATCGCCGGTATATGAGCATAATTTTATGCTCGCTTATGACATGACAGTTTGACATGCATCGTTTTAATATAATTTTACTTTAATCAATTTAATGCTAAGTTATCAGTCAAATTTAATAACTGAATAAAATTTATTTTATTTTATTAAAATTAAATATTATCGTCAAATTATCCATGTGACACATAAATGTTTTATTAATTTTATTTTAATACAAATTACATATTATATTATAAATATTATTATATTGATAATTAAATATTATTATAAATATTATTATAGTAAAACCATGCATGACAAAATGTCAAAGTTTTCAATGATAATAAAGATGGATGAGCTATGAAAAATATTTTATATTTTTTTCAACTTTTTGTTTTAATTTATATTTTAAATTATGTTTCTAATATGTTTTAAAGTATATTTAAAAAGTCTATTGAAACTTATTTGATTTCATCTATTCTAGCCCATCCATTTTGAGGCAACGGATCTATTTACAATCTACAATCTACATTTGCATCTACAATATCTACGGATCCGTCACCTCAAAATAAAATAAAATTTATCACTCACCGGCACTGATGCGCAACAGCGGAGATTTGGTCTTGAGGCTACGCTGTCTGCAACACACAAATATAAAATCCAAATTATAGCAACGCTTCAAATAATTATTAATATTTCAAAAAATTATTATCGTGAGAATCGAATTTTATATCCGATGCGTATAATAATAAGAAGGTATATAAATATGGAATAATTTTATAAATTCTAGAAAAGAAAGCTATTTTTTTTAAATAAAAGATTTTATAGTATGAGTCTCTCTTATTTAAACTATTAAAATAATAATCGAATAATAATGGAAATAATGCATGTACGGGATTTATAATAATTAGTATAAAAATAATACTACTCACCCTTGGGTTGCTCCGCCGATGCAGGATGCCTCTCCTAGGCCTCCTCCTCCTCTCAGGATTTTAGGGAGTCGTTAGGTTGATCTGTAACATACAAATAGGAAATGCAAATTGTAGTAATGCACAAAATAATTAATATTTTCAAAAATTTATTATATGCATTGAATTTTATATTTGATGCATGTAATAATAAGCAGATTAATAAAATAATTTTATAAATTTTGAAAAATCTAATAACTGTAATAATTTCATACAACAGCTATAATCTAAAAGTAGAAATTTTTACAAGATTATAGCTTTTATATAAATACCTTTTTCTCTAATTTTCTCTTATTTAAATCATAATCAATTTACGCGATTAATTGCTTAATTTAAATTGCACGTTTGCAATTAATAGATAATTAATATACATATAAAAAATTACTTACCACAGGGTTGTTGCACCTGTGCCCGATGCCTCTCCTAGGCCTCCTCCTCCTCTCAGGTAGATTCACACGCGCGATACTTTAAACGGCACACCCGCACTTTTATTAAAAAATACTTCCGCACTTGTACGCGCGATACTTTGAGCGACACTCCCGCACTTTCGAATTTCAGTACATTTCGAACACGCGACGCAACCCAAAAACCGTCCGCGGCACGATGACAGGACCGACGCCGCGATAAGCCATCCGCGGCACGATGACAGCACTAATGATAACGACGAGCCGTCCGCGGCGCGATGACAGCAACGACGGCGTTGGGTGCTTGGTTTTCCCCTTCTCGGTAAACCTTTAGAGACCTTAAGGCCCTTAAGGCACCGTCCAGGTACTAAGCCCTCCCACCACGCCAAGGTTACACCCTGGGAGGGTATTATATGTATATAATTTTGTAATATGATATATCATATTAGAAAATTATATACCTATAACGTGAGATTATATTTGAGAATAAGAAATGTAGATAAAAATCTACATTTAGGAAAAGTATTTAAGAATATTCGGAGCACTTTGTAATCACTACGTTACTCTTTGAGTGTCGCCGTACGAATGATAAGACCATACATGTAAACGTAAACAATAGGGTCGCGAAGACCGAACACTATGTTATTGAAAAGTTGTTGCCGAAATATTTTACCTATCATATTATATATACGTATACGCAGAGTATTAAAGTATTAAAATATATTTGAAATTACGATTATTAATTGAATGATTGATGTATAGATGGTAAATAGAAATAAATTATTTATCACACATACCTCTGTTCCATCCATCGTCGGTCTTTTTAGGACTTCCTTTTCTTTTCTTGTTCATCTCTTGTCGTTTTCTTATGACATTCACATTCACTCGCGAAAACACAATTTAGTTACGATTAGTCGAATATGCAACGATATCGCAGAATACTTTGCACACTCCCGATCGCGGAACAATCATACGAGACACACATTTCATTATATCGTAAGAGAAAACTCGAAAGATACTTTGTTCGATATTTACACGACGCCAAAATCATGTCTCATTCGTTACAGCAATGCTATCTATATTGCTGAATTATTTTGTTTTATTTTTTATTTTCAAAAGTTAATTAATTGTTAATTATAATAATCATAACGAATTATTTTAATATTTATCGTTATCGCATTTAAAAAAAGAATTTGACGGAACGTGTCGCACCACTACTTTATTGTTCGAACGTCGCTGTAGGAATGCTAACAAGACTATAAATCCTAAGACGTTAACAATAGAGCGCGCTAATGTTTACATCAAGGCCGAATACAATGTTGTTTTTGCCGAAAATATTTTGCGTACCATGACGTATATACAAGTGGAATATTAAATAGTATTTTAAATCATAGATTAAATATTTAATAAACAATTTAATATGTCACGGAGCTTATTATGTTAATCATTATTCAAATCTACGATTGACTATTTTATTTCACGTTCTCAATCCGAATCATATTTAAATTGTCGAAAAATCGAACGAAAGTATCGAATGAAATATAACTAAGCATCAAGTATTTTTAAAGAAATAATTATTGTTCATAAAGAGAGAAAGAGAGAGAGAAAGATCGCGATAAAACAATACTTTACAATTTTGTTTCTAATCATTTCGATTCTTGATTACGTCACGCAAAATACGCGCTTCGAAATTTATCCATTATGATATAATTACGTATTATTCAAAATTTAAAGTGTGTAAAAGATAATTAATTATTTATGTCTAATTATTTTCCGATATTTGTCGCGGATCGCGTTGTGTAGAAAAATTTGATGGAACGTCTCGCGTTTTACTTCCTTACTGTTCGAGTGTCACCGTGAGACTAATAAAGCCGTAAGCCAACACGTTAGCAATAGCGCGCTAATGTTTACATCGTCAAGGCCGTATACAATGTTATGTTTTGATTATTCGTTGCCGAAATATTTTCCGTACTATGACGTATATACAAACGGAATATTATATTATACATGTATTTTAAATTATAAATTAATTATTAAATTAACAGTTAATATATTACAGAGTTTATCGTTAATTACTCGGATCTGCGATTCAACTATTTTATCGCGCGAACCGAATCATCGAAAAGTCGAACGATAAGCATTGGATAAAATATATTTAATTTTTAATATTTTTAAAGAAATAATTGTTACTTAGAAAAAAAAGAAAGAGAGGTGGAGAGTGGGAAGTGGGAGGGGGGGGAGGTAGGAAAATGGAGAAAGAATTAATTATATCAAATTATTTTTAACATTTTTAGGCTCAAAAGATATTACAAAAGATATTTCGCAATTTTTTTTTTGTCTATTATTATTTATAAAAACTAAATTTTGTAATATTTTATATAATTCACGCGCGTATAATATTTTAATAATGTGCAGCCCTGATTAAGATATCTACTTTTAAAAAAATATATTAAATCAATACAGGAAATATTAATACCTCTTTTTCGCGATGATGATTGGTTATCTCGATGATGCAACAAACATTTTATATCAATAAAAGCTTGTCTTAACTGAGCGATACATTCGATAGTTTAAATATTAAGGGGGTGTGTAATTTTTATTGAATTTATTTTGAAATAGTAGAAAACTAAAATTAATATGTAATTACATACACATGCGCATAAAATAACTAACGCGCTTTTATAGTATTCTATTATAATTAAAAAGGCGAGTTTAAAGACAAAGATAAATGTTTAGAATAATAATTTTTTTTTTAATTCCGCATTTGATTAGAATATTAAATTATACATACAAAATATATAAATTTGGAATACATTCAATTTATAATAACTCTTGTAAAACAATATTTTAAAAAATTATAAAAAATTTTTTTATTTTTAAAAGACTTTTCTTTTGGGAAATTTTTTTTTTTAAATGTCAATTTAAAAAAAAATAGATCGTGCTTTTTGAATATTCTTTTATATAATATCTATAATATAAATACTTTAATTTTATCTTTAATTATTATTTTTATTATTTTAGGAATAATTTATTTTTTAAATTTTCCTTTATTATTAAATATTAATTTATTATTATTATTATTATTATCAATTTATTATTAATTTATTATTATTATTATTTATTATTATTAAATAATAATAATTTATCTATGAAATATATAATAAAATCTATAGAATTTAAATGAATCTGAAAATGACAACAAATAAAGCCGCGATTTTTGGCATCAGAGAGTGTATGAAGAGAAAAGCGAGTTAAACAGTCATTAATCGCGACATCGTAATCAAGGAAGAAGATGGACTTAGCTAAAGTAAGGAAGTGAAATCGGAGATATTTACGCCTTACGAAGAGGGTGCGATAAAGCGCAAGTATATACGTATAGGATGGGCCATCTTCCTCCTCTTCCCCCCCCCCCCCCTATCGTTCTCCATCTCGCCAAGACTGAGGGATTCATTAAGGTTGAGATGGAGGTGTTAATATAGTGAACATTGCCGCCGGGAGGTCTCGCGCTCCACTCTCGTAAGATGGGGAAACGAGAATCACCGAGAATGAGAGACGGGGATGAAAAGGACGGGCGGCGGATGGCGAGGGTGAGGAGGCTCTGCGAGGAAAAGCTGCGCCAAGCTGCCGACGAGGGGAGGGGGCGAGGGAGAACGGGTGGAGGAGGGAGGGGGATGGGGAGGGGGAGGGGGAGGGGGTTTCGCCGTCAACGACGAAACTATTAGCCTAGGATTCTGATTCTCACCCGCGACTCGACGCTATCTTGGCCGCGTACTTTGACGCTGCCGCATATCGTCCCGACGATTCACGGGGATGGAGAAAACGGCGGTAAGATGTCGCAGCTCCAGAAATGGATCCCGGCTCTCTATTGCCAGAGATAGTGATGCAACATCTATGCCGTTATGAATTTTTCAGGATCGGGAAAGTTACTTTGTAAAAGTAACTTGTTGCTCAAAAAGTAACGAGTATAATTTTCGTTACTTTTTTTTTTTATATTTAATACAAGCTTTACATAGGTTTCTTTTTAATAGAAGAGCGAATTAAATACTAAAAATTTTTTAATATTTTTTTTTATATATACTGGTACTCGCCTTACAAACTAAAAAGAAATAAGATAAAAAAAAAATTCTACTATAATTTTCATGTTAATGTAATTCAACGCTTTTATTAGTATGTTCCTTTTGTATGGAAATTGTACAAAGTGAATTTGAAAAAAGTGACGATCAAAATGATTGTTAAATTTGTTACTCTTTACCAAAAAAATGTAGTAAAATTACTTTTTCTGTTGCAAAGAAAATTTGTAAACTGCCGTTATCGTTACAATTATCAAAAAAAAAAAAAAAAAAATAAAATAACTGATGACAATGGCACTTCCCATCATTTTATACATGCACATTAAAAATGATATTGAATCGGTCGATTTCTAAGAAAGAAATTAATTAATTTTTATGTAAATGACAACTAAGTAATCAAACTGACAATAGTTTTGTAATTTTAATATTTATTTATTTTTAAGGTAGGTGAAATAATTATGTCTCCATCTTAAAAAGATTTATGTTTAACGTCACTCAATTCTGCCTCCTTGAAACATTTTCGAAGACAATGTAAAAATCTAATTGAATTTACTTTCCCCATTACATGAATGACGTAATTACTTTGCTATTCCTGCAATCTATTTGCAGAGTGTGCAGTTTGGAATTTGCGCTTTTGGATTATTGATATAAGCCTGTGAGTGTTTCCGCTCAGAGTAATTGGTGGCACGTTTCGCGAATGAAATACATACGTGAAATGTGAAATGCACGGGATAATCATCTTGAAAACTTCAAACCTGCGATTGTATATGCAGCTTGGATCGACAATTTTAGAAAATATTCACGTTGCATCTATAAAATTTCTAAGTCATGCAATTCTCTTATCTTTTAATTGATCTATTTCTTGAATATTTGCAATCAAACATTTGAACACTCGACAAAGAAGCGCTACAATTTCCTCTTATCGCGTCTTATCTTCTATAATTAGTTTAATCCTTTAGAAAGCTAAATATTAAATGAAATATACAACCCACGTGGTTTTCTACGTCATTCCATGTCACTCTTCATTCATTTTATTCGAATAAAGAGCAACAAAAATTTCATTTCTGATTATTCTTATCAGCCATAAATTTGTCCTGAAACTTTTATCTTTTTTTTTTATTTCCAGCAGAAACCAACCAATGAATTGGGTTTATTAATTTACATTAATAAAAATAATCAATGCGCTTACAGACTTGTATCTTCTCTCTCAATATTGCCCTTTTTTCTTTCCACTATTCAGATTCTTATCGATTCGATATCAATCTGCAAAGAATTGTTTCGATTAATCAGAAGAAGAGAAAAAAAAATTAACTGACGTGATCGCGGGAGGTTCCGACAATTCGCGCAATAGAGCTGCATTTGCATAGTTTCGAATCCGCATGCGGATTCTTCTTTTTAACACGCATTAGTTACCGGCGCGATTCCATTCATGAGGCATTGAACGAGCCGACCGGTTAATGGCGCGCGATCAAAGAACATCGAACGTCGATTCGTCGAGAGGCGCTCTGAAAATTTCACGTTAGTTAGACGTAAACGAGCCGTTTCCCCTCATGCCTCCGATCCAATCTCGCCGCTCTTGTTCGATCCGCAGTTGCTTGGAGAAAGAAAAAAAAAAAAGAGAGAGAGGGATACTCGGCTGTTCGCCGAGTTTTTGATCGGGTTCGTTAACGTCAAATATATATCATGTAGTCAAGCAGCGAAATTTTGAGAAAAATACTCTATCCTTTTTTTTTATATTAATTCCCCAGAGGATTATATGAGAGTTCTTTTATGTTGGAAAACTTCGAGAATTTGGAAAAAAAATAAATATATATGATACAACTATAAGTTATATTTTATAGTGATATTCGCACATTGTAGCTATTTTCATCAATATGAAAGATTTTTATCGATACAATAAATTGATACAAGAAAACAGATAACAATAAAAAATTAGAATCTAAAAAAAAATTATAATTTTATTAATAAATAAAAACAAAACGCTTTTAATGCGGTTAAGCACCTTTAAACCCGTTATATGACTAAAATTTGAGCTCTGTTTAAAGTCTCTTGCTCGGGTTTGCCTGCTACGAATTTTCAAAAATGATAAAAAGCGCGGTTTTTCAAGGTTCCAACCCCGTCAGAATCACGATAAGTCATTTTGTTTTGCGGATTTAGATTCAACGCACAAAAAGCTGTAAGAAGCTACTCATTTTTTTTCAGATTGCAGAAAATATATAAAATTAATTGCAAACCTGTACAATTAAAAGCAATCTCGCACACACACACACACAAGGAGAAAAATGAATTAGCACATAATATATATATATTTTTGTTACTATTGGCTGCATCTCGTCAACGAGCGACTCAAGATCAACATCGTTCTCGAAGTCACGTAAGCGCTGTCGTAATCAGCGAGAAGACCTTCTCTCACGTCCAACGTCAATGTTTGTGAACATCAGACAAAGTCCTAACTGCGAGCAATTTCATCAAAATAGTTGGACGATCCTAATTCTGTCAGATCAATTTAGTAGTGGATCTTCATCTTGCATGAAGAGCAAGACATGATAATTCGATTATAATGTCCCTTATTCTATTCCTCGCTTAACTCGGATACGTGGATGATTTCAATTATTTTGATAGCGCCATATTTGACAGCATGCGCTTATTTATATTTATTTATATACGAGTAAAATATATTTCCTCCCGTATATGGAAGCAAAGCAAATTCAAGAATGTTGAGCTGATTCTTCGCATGACGATTTTAAAGTGGCGTTTGCACTTTCCCGGTTTTATCCCAAGACTACGGGGTCACGAGCAACGGCAAAATCCTGAAGAAAAACAACGCTTGAGCAACTCTGAAACCGCATTCAAAAATCCCCCAAATCCTTAAGTCCTCCTAAGAAAACATTCATGGCTTAGCGAGAATCTACCGTCTACCCCGTTTACGCGACAAATTCTACGTTGAAGAAATGCAGAAACAGACACTTGACCAAATCAAAATCGTGTAAGAAAATGCCTCGAGATATTTTTGCGTTATTTTACGATGTTATAAACATTGATGTATTTATGTATGATTGTGTTGAGATGTGAATTAATATAAAATCATAATCTTTTTTTTTTCTTAAAATATATTAATTAATATTTATTTTATATATTTTATGTAATTTATATATTTATTTTATACATCTTATGTAATTTATATATTTATTTTATATATTAATTAATACTTTTTTTAAAATTATTATTCGCAATAATAGTGAACATATAATGTGGGTGTATTAATTCTTGGAAATTTTTTTTTTTAAGTTTAAAACAGCCCAATTTATTTTTCATTCTTTAGAACACAAAATTAGATTATGAAATCAATATTCAATTTAAATTACTGTCACACACATATATATATATTAATGAAATAAAAACAACTTAAAGAGTTTTACATAATCAAAACAAGATTCATAAACTGAAAAAATAGTAAATTAAATCATAAATTAAATAATTTTTATGTCAGAAAAAAATTAACTGGTTTGTGAATTTGAATTGATATAATCGTTTAGAAATTCCTTGATAAATTATCAGATTTATTAGGTTGAGAATATACATAACACGGGACGAGCGACGAATCAAGGAGCGAAGGAAAGTCGCCGAAAACGGATTAGGTGTGACAAACACGGGGGGGGTAAAGTCTTCAGACACGGAGCTCTAGGTATAAGGGCGTCGTGTGTCACCGAGTATGCAACAAGTTGCCTCCAGCGGGGTCGCCCCCCTCGCGTCCCACCCCGTCCCGTCGCGAATGGCGGGCCACCCCGCATTAAATCATTTTTAAACGTCCTCACGATCGCCGTCCGACTTTTATTCGAGCCGATACAAACCGTAGTCTGACGCGCGATAAATTTCTTCCTCATCGGATCTCTTTTCCGGGAAATAGAATCCAAGTGTCTATTCCGATCGCATATTGTTTCTCTGAAATTTCATCTCTGAAATATTAATATCAAATCCATTAAGTGCTCGATGACTATGATATTTGAAGAAAGTAAACGCTGGATAGATATGTCTGTTAATACCATCTGTTATTCATCGAAAGATATCATAATTCGATTTATTAAATATTCAAATTTCATTTAAATGCAAAGTATCTTTTTAATAAATTAGAGATTTAAAAAAAAAAATTAATTAATAAGGAGAATAATTTGTGCGCTCTCTTCAGATACATATTCTTTTCTAATTGTTAAAAATTTATTTGAAATTTTTCTTCTTTCCTCGAGAAAAAAAATAATTATAATATAGATTAAAAATATAAAAAAAAATATATATAAAGTATATTTAAAAAAATATATATAAAATATATATAAAAATATACATAAAAAAATATGACAAAAATATATATAAAAAAATATTACACGATTTTGAGGTTTCTTTTTTAGTTAAAAAGAAAGTTGTAGAAAATTTGAGAATATTTAGAGGTAGAAGCTCTTGGGAAGTTTATCCCGTATCGGTAACAGTCAGAAGTATGCGGAGAATTCTAGCGGGTCAGGTCGTTAGGGCTGGCCTTCCCGGTTCACCCTGAGCATGTATCAAACTGAACGGCTCCGTATTTAATAACGGTCGGAGCTAGCTGTCAGAGCGGAACCGCTGTTTAAAGCAACCGTTCGATTGATTGATTGATTGATCGATTGCTCCCGCTGTACCCAGCTCGCCGTTACAATGCAAATGCGCCAACGCACTCGCCTACGTTCTATGCGTCGTTTAACTCTCGTCTCACGCATAAATTCCAGTACTTTGCTTTCTTACAATAAACAATGGCACAAGTTCTCGTGTGACATGTTTGGAATTTAAATTAATTTTTCGCTACACGAAAAACAAAAATTGTTTCTTTTTCATATACTTTTAGAGATGTATGTATATCCAAATGTCTTTTCAAAGTCAAATTTATTTGTTTAATTATTATCGTCACCTGGTGGATATGTATGTAGCATTGAACAATTCCGTTTGCGTATGAAAGTTAAAAATGTAAATTTAAAATGTCATCTCATAAAAAAATATATATGTTTTCATTTAGTTTTTCAAATAATTTTAAACTTTTGTTTTTAAAGTAATATTATTTTGTTAAAGAATAACTTCAAAGATCACGCAATCGCAATCTACGATGATGAATGCGAATTTTTAAAAGAGCATAAAATGTTTTCAGGCAACGAGAGTCACATTTTGTCGCGTCCGCAAAAATAAAAAAAAATCCACGCTTAAAAACTTTGCGGAAATTGTAAATCCGCGGAATCGTAACAGCAGAAAACTTCATTCAAAGTTAAAGAGATGGTCTAGAGAAAAAAAAAAAAAAAAGAAAAGACAGACCCACGAGGTCTGACCCGCAATTTTAAAACAAAGCGAATGTCACATGTCTCCTCGATTGTGTCTCCTCGTCTTTCTTAAACGAAGTTACGCTTGTGTATGTTAAGGGATTACATACCTTTGACAGGCCTAAAATTAAATTAAAGTTAAACAAATTTTTATTGTAGGTAAAATTATGTTTCATTGAAAAAGGAAAATATATGTCTTGTAAAGTAATCTTTCGAGAATGTCTCGCCAAAGTTTCAACAAAAAATATCAAGAATTGATATTTTCTGGCAGCTATTTTCCCGAACAGTGTTTGTAAAAAACGATATCAGAGATATCTCTGCTCCCTCTCTTATTTGAAACAAAAAACAAAAATTTTCCGTTAAACTGGATGAATAAAACTAGTGCTTGTCATAGCATATTTTCGATTTATGGCATAGTTTTTTTTATATAAATAAAAAAAGATCTATTTTTAAATCGAAAACCATATTTTTTTCGCTACAAACTGCTGTCATTTTTTTGAAAAATTAATATTTCTAAAATCGACTATGACAAGCATTAGTTTTATTCATCCAGTTTAAGGAAAAATTTTTGTTTCATCATTTCTTATCGCAAACGTCATTTTTAAAAACACCGCTTGGGAAAATAGCTGCCAGGATCTCAATTTTCAATATTTTTTATTAAAATGTTGAGGAAATATTTTCAAAAAAACCACTCTACAAGACAGGCATTTTCATTTTTTAATAAAACGTAATTTTAGCCACAATAAAAATTCGTTAATTTCGATCTAGTTTTAGGTTCTGTCAAACGTATGTAACCCCTTAATTTAGAGAATGATACCGGGCGAGCCGAGATCGCGCTCTGCGCTTTTATGCATAATGAAAACGGAGAGGGGAGACGAAGGAGAAGGAGGGACGATACTCGATGTAATCCTTAATGCACATACGCGCATGAAACGCGGGCGCTGCAATTGGGCTATACACGGGGTTATACGGCGACGCGTGCAAGCGTTCTTACGAGCGATAAATCAGCGGCGTGCTCGTGAAATTGAGCACGCGTGCAATCCCCCGTGTAAACACGTTAGCAGTTCATAACGTCGCAAGATCCATGGAAGCGATCAAACGCTCGGGTCCTCTCCATCCCCCTCTCTCTCTCTCTCTCTCTCTCTCTCGCGCGCTCTCTCTCTCTTTCTCTGCTCCCTCGTGTACAAGGGGCAGATTACGTCTTCCTGATATTAACTCTGCATTGTAGAAGCCCTCACGAAATACGTCCTACATCGTCCCCGTAGCAAGAGACGCAGCTGATTAATAAAATATGAGGCGCACCGCGAAAAAGAAGCTCTCTCTCTCTCCTTGTTGCGAGTTTTAAAATCTTCTTTTGTTGTGTAATCGTTTATCGAACGTATAAGCTCGAGAGGGAATTTGTTTCACATCTTTAGAAATTCGTACAAAGCTCAATATAACTCTGTTTCTTTAATAAGTTTCCCAATAGAGCAAATAACTGTGCTCAGAGCTACTTTTGAGAGAGAAAGATTTCTTGTTCGCCGAATGATATTTAAATAAAAAAAAAACTTTTGAAGAAAAAACATATGCATTTTTATCGTTGTTTTGTACGATTTCCGATACTGTCGGATCGATATCGTGAGTTGCTTAAAACAATAATCGCTTCGCACGTCGAAAATTCGATGACGCGTCTGATAGTTAGCGGAATGAAGGTAAAAAAAGGGCAGCGGTATTGCAGTAGAAAAAAAAAAAAAAAAAAAAAAAATAGAGGGACATTTTATTGCATTCATTTGCGTACGCACGCTCGTACGCATGAATGTCGCCAGAACCTTTTTTAGGGGTCCGCGCCGGATCATGGGCGCCGCCAGTACTTTTTTACAGATCCATTAAAATCCATTAGAATCCAGAGGACCTCTTTCAATTAATATTTTTATATTACCAAAATGAGATTATATAATCATTAACCCACGAGTGCGAGACTTGTCACACGATATGGTAATAGAAATTCCAATAAGGGAGAAAAAATTAAATTAGAAAAGAAAAAATTGAATAAGACCTTCACAAAATTTTAAAGAAATAAAAATATTCATTTTTTTTTTACTAAAGAAATTTAAAAAAAAAATAATCATTTTTATGATCTCACATATACGCATTTTACCACAAGGTTTCAGTGTATAAATTATTCTTTTCGCGCTAATTATTTTATTTATTTATTTTTTTTCAATTTAAAAGAAAAGCGAACACGCGGAAGTCTATGCTTATCACATCGCGACGCCCATGCGCACATCGCACTCGCGGTTGCCCCGTAGATTTCCGGTACGCATAAACGCGTCATTGCGCTGCTGCGCGTCGACCAGACGGACATGGTAGACAGCGACAGGCAGAGAAAGAGAGAAAAAGATACAAAAAGCGAGAGAGAGAGAGAGAGAGAGAGAGAGAGAGAGAGAGAGAGAGAGAGAGAGAGAGAGAGAGAGAGAGAGAGAG
>JBCAUJ010000052.1:2175714-2208761 GCA_038406275.1 Cataglyphis albicans
GAGAGAGAGAGAGAGAGAGAGAGAGAGAGAGAGAGAGAGAGAGAGAGAGAGAGAGAGAGAGAGAGAGAGAGAAAACGAATAGGAACGAGATTGGGGACGTCGGTTGCGGGAGCTGCGGCGAGTGGCACAGGCACATGGAGGGTTAATGCATCAACATCAAAGTGGCTTGCCGGTACAATTATTGCACTCAACGCACTGAGCTCGGGCGTGCGGTCGAGGGTGCACTCTCACGCACGGATCGCGGAGATAAAACACACGCGCAGGCGAGCGCGCGCGCGCGCGGGCACGGGAACTCGCGGGAAACCCGGGATCCCCTAGTGCGATGAACGTCGTATGTTACATTTTTTTTTTCCGCGTTTAACTGAACGGACATTAATTTGAAAAAGCAGACACGGCCGTAGTAGCCCGCTTAGGGCGGGCGCGGGCTTTTAGAATCTCATATACCGGATGTGCGAGAGGAATGCGGGACTTTTGTTGCGTCGAATGTTCAGCCGCAACTTATGCACTTTTGACGCACGCTCTTCCTTCTTTCCCCCCTCCCCTCCCCCTCGCCTTTCTCCTTCGTCCCTCTGTTCTTCCGCGTCCGCGGTTTTCCCATCCGGTTTTCCTCGCGGCGCGATGGCGGTCGCCATTTTTTGTGCCGTCTCGCTGCACTCGAATGTGCTGTCGGGGGATTAAGATTTTCGCGCGTTGTTCCCGCGAGAATCGCACCCACGAGACTTAAACTAGGCTGGGGTATTAACGGCAAAATTGTGCAGCAAGCTCCGGTTATTAAAGAACCGCGCGAGAGCAAAATCGCAGGATTACGCATATAAATAGATATCACTAGAATGAATTGTACGATGTATTTTATCTCGTGAAATAATTATTAATTTTCTTCCTCTTACGAGTCGACTTGTATTCGATTGCATTTTCGAAGAAATTAAAAATGTTCGCGTCCTTCCCTTCGGGATTTATAAAAGATAAATGAAGAAATTATATTTAACGGTTATTTATTTAAATATTTTTATATTAATAAACTTCTTTTTCAAAAGTATATTCGTACAATATATGTATACAAATTTTATATAAAATTTATTATACAATAAATATTAATTATCTCATTATATAAAAAATATAATTTATATAATAATATAATTTATATAATATATATATATTATATAATAATAATATTATTACTATTATATATAATAATATAATTTATATATTAATGTAATAAATTATTTTGTGTAATAATTTAATTTCATCATTAATTACTTGACACATTTTTCTAATTTTTATTTTTATTCGCGAGCAGAGCTTTATTTATCATTTATTTAAACAAAAATATTGCCATTAAATTTATTTCCGCCGAACCCAATTAATCCACAAGATTTAAGTTCGCGAATGATTGCCGCAATAAATGACGAGCGTGGGAAATCGCAAAAGATTACCTATTATTCGCGGATTTTAACTCGTTCCCATCAGTTACGTTTATAGGACCACCATTCTACCATTTCATCCCCCCCCCCCCCCCCGTTCTCTTTTCACGCGATATTCCTCCCTGTCGATCGTCGAGACGTTAGGGAGGCACTCGTCATTCTCGAAAAGCAATTGCGCCGGGAGACGTTAAAACGTGCGAAAATTGCGTATTCTCCCTCGCTCTCCTTTTCACCCGTGATGTATGTTGGTGGCTTCGCGTGTGTAATGTCTGCGCGCACCCCGCGTAAGATACGCATGCTAAAATTGCGGTGCGTGACGCGGTTACGGGACGAGCATAGACGGCCGCGTAGAAATATGCGGCGCAATGAAATATATGACGTGGCTGAAGAGATAAAGACGCAACTTTCCTATAATCATAGAAATTCGCCGCTCATATTCGACTCATTTCCACAATTGTCGGCAAGATAAGCGACAAAAATTACTTAATATCTTGTTTATTGGAATAAACGAAAAAAAAAAAAATATTTCCCTTTAATAATACGTAAAAATGTATGCAAGAAAAATAATAATTTTATAATATTTGTGATAAAATGTAATTTTATAATATAGAAATAATAATTAATACTAATTATTAATATTTAGTTAAATTATTTCTATATTATAAAATTATTTCTATAATATAAAATTAATATAATATTAATTTAGTTAAATTAATATTATATTAATTTTATAATATAGAAATAATAATTAATACTTATTAATAATATTAAAATTAATACTAATATTTATTATAATTATAATAATTAATAATTAATAGATACTAATTTTATTATATATAAATGTCTGATAAATGCTTGGTTTCTTTGAAAATGTTCCATTCTCTTTCCTCCTACTATTATGGAAGAAAATATAACGGTATTATATTATTCAAGAACAATTTTTCCATAACATCTTAATTAAAAATTTTAATTTTCAGCCATGAAAAAATTTGCATCGTTTTACGTTCTTCTTTCTTAACTTCGCTGTTTGAGAAAGAAAGCAATTTATTATTTCATTGAAAGTTATCAAGAATCTGTTCTATAAAAAAAATTATAAAATACAAACGGACACATTGGCTCTGTTACTAAAAAATTTTAAACATAACGTGATAAATTTTATGTGATGTAAAAACGATCATATTCTTTTAATTTTTAAAGGAAAGCGCGATGGCGCGGGATAGCATTGTTGTAATCCCTCGATTTGCAACTCCGCAAGTTCTCGCCGCGGAGCATCGCAATTTTCCTCTGACAGATGCGAACCGTGCTTACGCGATCGGGCGAACCGACGACCCCGCGGATGTTGCACGAATGCTCGTAGCTTTCCATCAGCGGTTGCAGCAACGACCCGTCCCGCTCGCCGCCCTTCGTTTAACCCCACACAGCCAAGTATTTGGTGTCCTCGCTAATAGGATTATCCGGATTCGCCAAGTTTCCTCCCGGAAACGGAATGACCGCGACGAAATTTGCGGCGGATTTCTGAAGCCGCTCTTGCTCGAGAAATCGGATATTTCGATTCGTCCCACGGCGCGTAAAGACGACATACTGAATGAACGACGCTGATATTCGTTAAGGTGAATGTAAGGATCGTAACATCGCTCGTAACATTCGCATGAACGAAGCATGCATACGAGATATCCGAAAATTCTCGATCTTAATTTCAGACGATTCATAAAATTGTTAAATTTAGATTTTGCGATTTCTTCCCTACGCATCCAACGAATTAAAAATATAAAATATTTTGAATTAAAATATATAATATAATGGAATATGAAATATATTAAATTGAAAAATATATATGACAATTAAATTAAAAAATAAAATATGTAAATTTGTGTGATACAAATATTCAAGTGTCAAAATATACATATGTCAATCTCAAAGACGTCAGTGGAAAAAAAAATTTACGAAAGACAAAAAAAAATTGTGCAAATTAGAAACATGCGCATTGCTTCCTCATAATTTTATTTTCTTCCCTTTATATCATTGATCTTTTTTAGAAAAATTCAAGACATTATAAATAATGAACTCTCATCAATTCTCATCAAATTTAATACCAACCATCCTTTAATGATATTCTATTCATATAAAAATATTTAAACCAATATCTCAAAATTTACGGAAGTTAGAACGATAATACTCTTTTTTTTTGAAAAATTTAAAATTTTATAAAAAATAAATCCCTTTATTGATCCAAGCCAAGTACAATACCAACCAATCTTTAACGATGCTCTATTTATATAAAAAAATTTAGTCCGTTATCTCAAAATTTATGGAAGTTAAAGCAGCCACGTCTTTTTTGTGCACACACACACACACACACACAACACACATACATACATACATACGGACATTTTATAAAAATATAAAAATATAAAAATATTTTTTTGACGTTTATAGAACACATTGGCATGAAAATTTGAAAAGAGAAAACAACAATTTTTCACAAAAACAAAGCTTCCTCTATGAGGAAGCAAAAGATAGAATAATTTTGAAGAGATGAAAATTTTATCAAAATTATTACAAAAAGAAAGATTAATTTCTTCGGATTAATTTCGCGAGATTTCGCGGATTTTCACGACAGAATCCGCGAAACTATCCGACGCAGGCTTGCAACATTTGTCGGTGGCCACTCTCTCTCTGTAATGCGACCACTTACGAACGTACAGCCGGCAGCTATGCAGTTTAATACTTGCGAATGTTTCTTGCAACGGCAGCATACCGTGCATACTGCGCTCCTTTCTCTTTCTCTTTCTCCGCGGCGGTTTATTCCATTTCGCTGGAATAAAGCGACGAGGAGGGTGGAATTCGCGGTGACCGCGAATCGACTTACACGCTTTTGGAATAAGAATATAGTTTAGCTATGCATAAAAGAGAGATAAACGACATTTAATTCGCCTTCTTGCCGGCGAGTCCTCGTTCACCGCGATGCACGAAACTATTGTGCTTTTCACGAGTCGGAGAGTTTAATAGAAACAAAACGAAAATTTTAAGAATTTTGTAATAAAAATTAAATTTTACAAATTTGCAAGATTTTTTAACAATATTACATATAATTTTTCTTTCGTTTAACGATCGAATCCCTTGAAAGAATAAAACTCTAAAGCTTACGCTTATCAAAGTTACATATCGAATATATAAAAAAAATTTTTTCTTAATATTAGTTGGAATTCATTTTGCTTCTACCGAAGGTAAATTCTCGAAAAAGGGAGAAAGAAGAAGGGAATGACGATTGCAGCAAGGAGTGGTTTCTTTACGCGCGACACGGTCTAATTATCGATATGACTCTGGGTTCGATCGAACGTTGAAACGGTCGCCCGAATGCCAACTGACAAAGACGACGTTCACATCTTCAGGTGCAAGTACCCGCGGAAGCGAAGTCCGTGCAAACTCTCGTAGACAGTTTCACAAACTCCACTGGAACATTAAGTGTATATGGGTATGTGTGATGTGTGTGTGTGTGTGTGTGTGTGTGTGTGTGTGTGTGTAACGATGTAATCGTTCACCATCATATACCTCGCCAAGTACAGTACTGTTCAAAAATAATATTTGCTATTCCCTCTCATAGCATGCAACTCTCATTCACACAACTTATATCTCGTATTGAGAGAATTTAATAAATTATTATAATTTAATAAATTGTAATATAGCCAGAAATTTTTATATATATATTATTTATTATATTTTTTTTATAAACAAATTAAATTTATGCACTGCTTTCATTCTACGATTTATTTAAATATTATTTTATATTTATGTCAAAAAGATTAGATTTAAAATTAAATATCCAATAGTCGTGCAGTGATATAATGACATATTCTTTATCTTCAAAATGCAATAAACAGCTGACATAAAAATATCTCGAACAGACATTTATCTGCAATTTATGTCGCCGCTATCGTAACATTTATATCAGCGTTGAAACTATAGGGTGCCACCTATTTGGCCACCGTTATTGAACGACGCTGTACTTACCTACGGTTTTAACTCGTTCGAGTGGCCGTTATATGGGGTTCTAAGCATTCGGATTCTGCTGACCATCGCAATCCGCTTCTCCTACCTCTTTCTCCGTACACCCGCGAAAGACCTCACCTCACCCCCTACCCCCCCCCCTCCTCTTTCGTAGCTACGTGGTACGCCTTTAAACCACCCCATTCTCGCGCGCTCGTTCGCCCCGCGAACTCTTCCTCGCGCTTACTCTCATTTAGCGACTTCCGAAACCTTCCTCATCCGGCTTCGATCTCTCGCTTGCTTTCTTCATCAACCACGCGCGAGATCTCGTTAGCGGTGCCCCTTCGATTTCACTACGTATTTACCGCTTCGGCTATCCCGCGCCATCCGAATGGGAACGTGTACGGAATGAACCTTTGCGAAACGCAAAGTCAATGTCTGTTCTTTCGGATGAAAGAATCGTTAGCCAATCGACATATGTGCTGATAAAAATCGATAATTGCGCGATAATAAATTTTTCGTATCAAATATTTCTGTTTATTATTATATAAAAATTATAATTATAAATAAAATTATTGTCATTTTTGATAAGAATTTTATAATTTTATTATTATAAAATATATTTAATATATTTAATAATATTTAATTTAATAATAATAATTTATATTAATAATAATAATAATTTTAGAATTCTATTGTTATGTCATTTTTGACATAACAATAATATTCAAAATCATTTTATTATTATAAAATATATTTAATATATTTAATAATATTTAATTTAATAATAATAATAATTTTAGAATTCTATTGTTATGTCATTTTTGACATAACAATAATATTAAAAATTTTATTGAGAGAAACGTCTATATATTTACTCTTCTATATATTTTTATGTTTTATTTATTACACATTTTTCATACTTGTTTGCACGACGATAAATTTTGACCCGTAGTTATTTGATTTGTTTGCCTCGGGGTAAAACATGATGCAATAAAGAGTTAAATATCCGGTAGCCGATTGCCGTTCAATTTTCCAGAATTACGAGGAACGCGAATATCGCGAATACGATTCGAAGATTACGCGATCGAGCGAGATGGAGGAATGCGCCTTCTTTCCTCCCCCCTCCCTCCTCCCTCCCCCATCCCATCGATCATCGACCTACATCGAAGCTGAATCTTCGTACCGAAGAATGTTAATATTTATTGAAAATAATATTATCGTTGCAAACTATGCTATGGACAAACGATGCTATGGGTAAACGCGCCAGGAATTTTAAGCGAGAATCTTCTCGCTAACCGCGGTTAAGGGAGAATGTAAATCCGGCAACCGAGTTGGCGGATTATAATTTTCATTCCACGGCACGCGAACAGGAATTTCTACGGATTTATACGACGGTCAAACTTACGTATAAGAATTGCATCGAACCAATTACCTTTCTCATCGCAGCCATTTTCCCGCCATCCCACCTCGCCCGCTTCTCCGGATAAATTTTTATGGCACTGAAACTTTCCTCCGCCGATTTTCTCGAATTAAAACGCTCCGTTAAACAATTTCGCCGTAACTGGGATACGCCGATTGCCGAGTAGGTGAGAGAAGAAGTCTTCGAGTTTTTAAAATACTTGTGAAGCGTGGTTAAATAGAAATTCGGCATAATATTCGTCGAGATGTGGCACTTTTGCGTGTAACTTTATTCGTAGATATATAGAAACGCGTAACGAGTGTATTTTTTATTCTTAAGATAAAACTGCGAATGCATGGGAGGTAATGGAAAGGATACATTTGAATAGAAGATATATTTGAACAGCCTTAAATATCTTACTCGACGAGAGATAAGAAGTTCTCTCTAGTATATTTTACACTCTTTAAAATTCTACATTTATCTTTATATACGCGCCATGAATCTAAAGTAGAAAATAGAAAAAAATATCTTAGGGCAATAAAATGTGTATTTCTGAATTCTTAATTTCCTTCTAAAACTACTATCGCGTTATCTGATCGTAGATTCTGTTACTAATAATTATAATACGCTAATTAATTTCTAAATAAATTTTTGTATTTATTTATAAAAAAAATTTTAAAGAATTTATTATTAAAAGAACTTGTAAAAAAAATATAATCATATTTATCATATAATTGCGAAATTTTGACGAAAAACGAATTACATTCTGTGTGAATTTTCTAAAAAAAAAAAAACTGAGTTATTTTCTTCTTTATAAAAAAGCTTGTTGAATTCTTGTTATAAAAAAAATTAATAAAAAATAGGGATATTTATACTAAATTTGCTTTCTATATTTACTATTTTCCCTTATGCGGTCACGTGATTATTCTCATTCCAAAGTCGCGGAGAAAAAAAATCCGTTACACTAAAACGGAATCCTTCCTCTTTCCATTGTTGTCGCTGCCAAAATGCAGGCAGATCCTGCGAGAGAGTTTTAACTTGAAGCAGTTACACCGACGGAAATAGCCGAAGAGGGTTGACTGGCTGCGCCAAGGGAAAAGGAAAAAAGCTACACCGGGATACAGAACGGGCAAAGAACGTAGGATGGATACCAGAAGTCGGTGAAAACTCGTAGAACCGTCCCAATGGGATCATATATAGGGTGTCTCGAGTTTTCATTCCAAGCATTAAAAAAAAATAAACTTGGAATAAGAATTTATCTAAAGCATTAGAATTTTTTTTTATACATATAAATATTTTATTAATATTTATATATAAATATTCTATTAATATTTAGATATAAATATTCTATTAATATTTAGATATAAATATTCTATTAATATTTATATATAAATATTCTATTAATATTTAGATATAAATATTCTATTAATATTTATATATAAATATTTTATTAATATTTGGATATAAATATTAATAAAATATTTTATTAATATTTGTATATAAATATTTTATTAATATTTAGATATAAATATATTATTAATTATTATAATTATTAATTATTGTGATTATTATTGCCATTATTTTTATTAACTATAAAAATAATAAATAAAAAGTGTTGCACTTAAAATGGATTTAATGTAGAATAAAAAAGTCTTGTATTATTAATATTAAATAGTTTTTTATAAAAATAAATAGCACGATAAATTGAAAATCTTTTGGCGAGAAAACTACTTTGCTCTTGTTTCCAATATCACTACCGCCTTTGATGCACGACGTTCCGAAATGATGCTTGTTTCGTTCGACCTCGTGAAAGGAAAGTGAATGCATTTGCATTCGTGTCACGCAAGATCTTTGACTTTAGTTCCATTTTCGATCACGGTCATCAAGCTTGTGGAATGCACTTACTCGTGCAAAAAGATATCAATCACGCCGTCGGTTTCTGATGTATTATCTTAAAGGTATTCAAGATCTTTAAGAAGAATATATAAAGTGGCTATATAAATTATGTAATTAAAAATTTATATGCGATTACTTCTAGGATAAAATCTTCAAAAATTAAAGAAGAAAAGTAACCGCCAAACTTCGCTCGATTATTTAAAGAAGTATCGATTGCATGAACGATATCATTAAAAGTCCGACAAAAATGAAAACTTTTTCAATAATAGTGCTTCGAGACTATCCAAAGTCCCATTCAAATCGTCGAGGCTCGCCAGACAGACGGATCTTTGCCTAATCGTCGGTAGTAGCGCGATCGCGGAAGCACATCGAGTAGGCAAGAGCCGCCGAAATCGAATTCCATCAAGTTGAGAAAGTATATCGGCGACGAGGAGCCAAGGAAGCTCGAGAAACTTTCGCAAAGTCTTCCCTTGTCTCTCGCTTTTTCCATTCGAACCCCGCAATTGTCGCGGGACTCATCCCATTCCGTAAAGTTTCTCAAGTCGCGAATTTGCCCTGCAAAAATATCAGCGGGAATTAGTTGACATCGCGCTGCAACAATTCCGGCCGCAACAAGTAGTTAATGCGACAAGCTACGTCACAGACTTATATAGGTGTATCGTGGAAAATATTTAGTTAAGATCTGTCATCCGAAAGTTTTTTATATCATTATTGCCCGTTGAGAGAGACGCCTCAGCTTATTAAGATCTTTTGGATATAAAGAAGAAGGAAATGTGGAAGTTCGGAATGCTTCATTTATTTAATATTTTTTTTCTTTTTTTAGGAATTTTTATAGAGAATTTTTGCCAAATTTTATTTTATCTGTAAAGATTAAAAAAATATCATTTAAAATTCATTGTGCTTCTATAATTTTATTTTTTAATAATAATCATTTTTAAATGCAAAAATAATTTTAAATACTTTAAAATACTTCTAAATAATTAAAAATAATTTAAATAATTTTTAACAATTTTAAATTATTTAAATAAATACATTTTTGGAGAGTCATAAAACCGCGATTTTATCCAGAAATTTCAAGATAAATTTTGAATTTTGCCAAAGACGTTTAAATTAAATTATCTAATAGTGACATTTCTTTAAGTCAAAAAAAACTGGCGATCTCTCAATGATTGCATTAGACGCGTTCATATCGTCAAAGATCTCGAGGAAACGGCGGGGCTAGTCCGGCGAAATCTTTCGAACAAATCGAAGTCCGCGGGTGACGAGAGAAGCGATCCCAAAACTTTGCGTCCCTCCCACGGATTTTTATCCCCTCGAAATCTTTTATTCCTCGCCTCGCCTCGCCACGCATCGCAAAAACTCTCGGAGAACGTCAGGTGCAGGGACGACGTCCTAGCTGCTACGTGCGAGGGAAAGAGAAAAGGAAAGAAAAGGAGGGCGGGAAGAGAGAAGGGAAGGAAGGAGCGGCGACAAAGACGACGGAAGTTTCCTTAAGCGGCTAGTGGTCTGCGGAAAAAAAAAAAAAAAAAAAAAAAACCTGTACTGTAAAATTGAGGAGATAAACACAACGCGCGAGTGGTGGAAACTTTTCTACGGGCGGTAAATCCGGAATTTAACAACGCCAGCAAGGGTAATTTTGCGCAACGATAAATAAAAGTTAGCAGCGGACATATCGGAGAAAGTAATCCGTTAGTTGATATATAAGTGCGAGGGATAATATACACCCGGCAGTTATTTTCTAGGACGCGTGCACGATATGATGGAATTGTGAAGTGAGTTCCGTATTCTATTTATACGTTCCAATATTTTTCTATATATACACGTGTATTTTACTCTCTCGTATTGGGGATTATCTAAAATGTTTTATTGCCACGGCTTGAAAGCAAACCGATGTTTTTCATTTCCCAGTGTCGACCAATTTATTATCGTTTGTTATTTTTCAATGTGACGTAACGTTATATTCGTGCGAAAGCGACGAATGTTTTCTTGGTTATTATATTCATTCCCTATAATAATTCTGTTTCAGGAAGTTTTTTCAGTAAGAATCTATTATTTTAAATCTTCGCTGGATGTTTTTGAATAAATGCGAAAAATTTTAGATTTTTTGTCGAAAATTGAAGGAGGATTTTTTATGTAAACTCTTATATTTCTCCCTGAAGAGTTGCAATCTTTCAAAAGAGAAGGTGAAGATTAAATCTTTATTTTTTTTTTCAAGTTTTCGATCCAAACTAGAACTCCTTTTGTTTTAATATTTACTTATAATTTTGTTTCACTTGCTTTTTTATTTTTATTCTAAAATTCAACTTTTCGTAATTCAAAATTTATGCCATTTAGCACGATATTGCGTTTTATTATTTTTTTTTTTTTTTTTTTTTTTGAAAATTATTGATTTTACAAAAAAAATTAAAGAAATAAAAATTTTTACAAAAATCAAGCTTTCTAACGCATATTTTTAAATGATTCTATCCGTTAAAAAGTTCTCTTTTACCGCCTTATATACGGTAAGATTTAAAAAATATTGATAAGTATCTTTTTTATCAATAGAAAATATCTACTAAATTTCATTTGCTTAACTGGTCCAAAATTTGGAAAAAATAAAAATCTAATCTTCACATCCTAACTCCTCAGGGAGAAATATAAGAGTATATGCTTCCCTTAATTTTCAAAAATCGAAAAAATCCAAAAATTTCTTAAAAATTTTCGCACTCATTTAGAAACAACCTTTATATACTTCTTTTCTTCGATAAATTTTGTTAAAAAAAAAAATTGTATTAATTTCTACAAAAATGTATACATTTTAATTCCGACAAGCTGGAGAGATAAATCCTCTTTGCGTTCCCAGAATAATTTCTCTGTTGTCATTCACGCGGAAACGTTTCATTCGCGCGTGAAATGCACGCCCGCCGCGATTGTCGCGTAGATGCAGGAAAGCGCGAATTTGTAATGCACGGTTAACGTGCTACCGAGACGTGCCGTGTATCCATCGACATCGTCAGCCAGTTGCTCCCGCGGGACGAGAGCTCTGGTAAAGCCTGGCAAACGTGCTTCCCCCAGCACGGCTGCCTCCAAACACACCACCCCTTTCCTCTCACGACATCAGTGTCGTTGCGCAACACGATAGCGCGTTTATCACCGTGGTATCGCGGGCGAACGATAAAAGGATGGTAAAGGGTGGATACTCGAGACAGTGTCAAAATTTTCCATCTTCCTTCGTTCGCGACAAAAATCCTCCCCTAAACCATTTCTACGGTAGCCCAGGGCGACTGCTCGACGCTTACCTCGCTACCTAGAAAAATGTCAATTTTCGAACGTGACAGTTTTCCGATTTACCTCGGTGGGGTGGGCTGAGAGCGTTAAACGGTTTCCGCGGGGCGGAAATCGAGTGCTCGCGCGACACCTCGTTCCGTCTCGCGGATGGACCAACTCTGGACTGGTCTCGGTGTGAACTGTCGTACGAGAGACAGTTGGTCTCCTCTTTGAAGATGAAAGATCGCGCCCATTTACCGTACAGTAAAAGATAAGATCTCAATGACGTTTCTTTCTCTCGGTGATAAAGGAGACAGGTAGAGGTAGATAGTTTACTTAGCTCAAATACTCGAAATTATTATCTTTTAGAGTAAAAAATTTCTGTGAGATAAATATGTGATAAAAGTTCAAATAAAAGACGGAAGAGAATAGTTGAAATTAAAATGGTAATACGTGAGAAACGTAAGCTAAGAAAAAAAAGACGCCTAAATATTTTAGAATATATTATACAAAAATGCATGCGTTATAAATAAATTCAAATTGAGAAATATACTATAAAAATTATTAATTAAGATGTAATATATCATTAATAAAAATATAAATATAAATAAATATATATATGTATATATTTAATTTATAGCAATTATTTTTTATTAATAGAAAAATATTAAATATAAGATTTATTGATTTATTAAATCATTAAAACTTTCAATGAAAAAGACATATAATATGCAAAATCTTATAATTATGCAATTCATTTTTTATTGTCCAACTTTATTTTTGCACAGATCAATCACAATCAATTTTCCGATTTTATTTCTATATGTATATTTGATGTAACGTCGCGTGTCTTTAAAAATATTGAGTTTCAATCTTTTAAATTTGTTGAATTCTTAAAATACTACTACTGTTTCGTAATTTTTTTAAATAAACTCTTTAAATGTGTATTACTCATAATGAAGCTTGTATAGCTCACATTCTGTAAAAAGAGAAATGTGTGTGTGTGTGTGTGTGTGTGTGTGTGTATAAGGGAGCTGAAGAGCTCAATTAAACGTCGAGTACCACGAATGCACCATGCTTATCTAGTTACATCACTACCTAATATCGTCCCCTGTAATTCCGACTCGTTGCAGTCTGACGGAAATGTACGCATCTGTGTATTGCTGTTAGCGTGTGTTGCTCACATAAATAGAGACTTTATTTTTTAATTATACTAGACGTGAGATGATGAATTTATGACAGCTGTTAAAAAAACTGACATCGATATTATTTCATAAATTATTTCATAAATTTATCGATAAACATTTGGTTCAAGTTTATAATGCAAATATATTAAAGTGAAAAATAATGCAAATAATAATGAAAAATAATATAAAGTCTATTGATAAATGTCCAAATTAAATTGTTAATAAAAATCCTCGTTACAAAATTATTGTAAAATTTGATGTATTTACAATAGATGAGAAATTGTACAGTTGATAATTAATGTTATCAATATCGCATTCGATTATTTTCACCAGATTTATTTACTTCCTTTGACAGGACGCAACGTAATTTATTTCGCTCATGTTTCGCGCACGTATTTCTTATCGGATAAATTCCCGTGATTCTTAAGCGGCGGGCTCGAAATCACTTTTTCACACTTATTGCCTTATCGAACTTGGAATGTTCTTTGGCTGAGGAATGCAAATCAGCGGGGCTTAACTTAGATGAACCCCGTCGTCCAAGGAAAAGAGGTACAGAGGGTGGAAAAGGGGCAAGGGGGACGGAGGTGACGCGAGAGACGGCGTGCAAGATCATGGGAAGAGAGAGAGTCGAAAGTTTTGAATTACCAAGTGCAACGCGCCACCTCCTTAGAATCCAAATGTCGTCGACGGATTAGTTTGACTTTCAATGGATTGCCAATCGGTGCAAATGCGAGACGCCGTCGGAATACGACACGATGACGCGCGCGCGGCACGATAATCGGATGCAAAGTGCGGCTAGGGACACAGCCGTCACCTAATTTGATCAATTTCCTGATAAATGATAAACATCATTCATTAGAATAATTTGTTTAAGTGATGATTAATGCTGCGAACAGCGCGCCGCAGCTTGTTACGTATTCATTAAATTATTTCATCGATGTATGTAGATGAGTGAAATTGTTAGTCACCAAGTATGTGCGATTCAATTAAATATTTATTTCCGCCAATCTGTTCTCTCACCGTTCGTTATCAATTATAATAAGATACAAATTTCGTGTTTTTAATAATTCGTCAAATTTAATACATCGAAAGAGGTATGAAGAGGATGCTTCGTCGAAAGCTGACTTGAAGTTGAAATAAAAAAATTGTGCAAATTAGAAACATTGTTACCTCATTATTTTATTTTATTCACAAAGTTTAAGATCCTTAAAGTGAACAGGTTGTTGAATTTTGGCTTTCTTATAGAGGAAGATAATTCGTGAAAGTTATAGACATTTTTCAAAAAGTGTAAAATTAAAAAAAAAATAAATCCTTTTATCAATCCTTATTAAATTCAATACCAACTATTCTTTAATAACACTCTATTCATGTAAAGAAATTCAAGCCAATATCTCAAAATTTTCAAAGATTAGAATCTGCGCAAACATTTTTCAAAAAATTTAAAATTTTATAAAAAATGAAACTCTTTTTTTTGACCTCTTTTATTGATCTTCACCAAATTCGGTACCAACCATCTTTTAATGATACTTAAGTCATGTACAAAAAAGTTTAAAAGAGTTTTATCTAAAAATTTGCAAAAGTTAGAGCGTGTACAAACATTTTCCAAAAAATTCAAAATTTCATGAAAATAAGAATAAATAAATTTCTTTATTGATTCTTATCAAATTCAATATCAACCATCCTTTAATAATATTCTATTTGTATAAAAAAAATTAATCAGATATCTAAAAATTTGCAAAAGTTAGAGTAGAAATATTTTCCAAAAAATTCAAAATTTTATAATAAATGGACCTTTTCACCGATTCTTATCAAACTCAATACTAATCATTCTTTAATAATAACAATCTATTTGTAGAAAAATTTAATCACAGATATCTAAAAATTTTTTAAAGTTAGAGCACGTACCAAAAAAATTGAATCCAATCCTCAAAACTTGCGGAATTTAGAGCATGTACAAATATTTCTCAAAAAATTCAAAATTTTATAAAAAAAATGCTTTTTACTGATTCTCGCCAAATTCAATACCAATCATCCTCTAATAATTCTATCCATTTAAAAAAAAAATTTAACTCCATATCAAAAATTGTTAAAATTAGATGTTTGGTACAATATGCATTCTGTACATACATATATACATATAGACATTTAAAAAAAAAAAAAAAATGATTTTTGACATTTTGAAATATTCTAAACTCATTGAAAACTAGAACAAAAATTTTGTCACAAAAAACAAAGCTTCTTCTACAAGGAAGCAAAATAGTTCCAATTTGAGTGTGAGAAGGCTCGGTTATATTATTAAAGAAGAGATAGACAAGAAGTCTCGTACTCGCGACAAAGCATCCACCACCGAGCATGTACACCCTGTTGTTTGTCCCTACAGGATATCTCGATACGATTTTCCATCGGGATACGAAGAGCTTGAAGGTTTCCCTCGGTTTTCCCGGCCCCCGTCAGGCTACGTCCTGCATCACAATACTTCTCCAATTTCCTGAGCAGAAGTTACGGGACACGTTCCATCATGACGTCACGGGAACAAAGCTCTTTCTCTCTTCCCTGCCGTCTCGCTCTCGCACCCCTCAAAATCGTTCCCCTTGTATAGCTGGTTGCTCCTTTCACCCTCCTTACATTTAGTAGGACGTAAAAGAAGGTAGTGGGGATAAATAATCATTCGGAGTAAACTAAGTTTGCGCGCAAATCGAGGAGAGAACGTCTTAAAGATCTCCACCGCGGTGACTTTCGTTCGATCGTTAACCGACGTAGACATCGATTCGTCTTGCTTTCATTGCATCTGCCAAGTTGCCGACCGTGACGGGCTCGGATATGCAAAAATAATGAGCGGGCCCGTGGACGGCTCATTATGTTTTCGTCACTGCGCGAACAACTTGTCGCATTATCGAAAGAGAGGGGGAAAAAAATTCTTTGCCGCGGCTGTAAGTGCTCATCGCTGAGGCGAGAAAGAAATGCTCGTGCTTGGGGTTCAAAGAGTAATTTGTCAGTCCGATAATTTATTAACCGTGCGAGGAAAATCGTACAAATTTCAATTTCAGATAGAATTTTAGATTCCAGGAGTGTTATTGAGAAAAAACAGAATGAGTAAGCATTCTCTTTTTATAAATAAATAAAATATTTAATCATTTGTGGCAATTTATGATAATCCAAAAAGTAACTTCCCTTATCTGCTATAAGATTAACCTGATAATAATCGAGTACCTCGCGGTTGAGGATTTCATAAAAAATTTCAACGATCTTACAGCGATTACAGAATATTTAGCCTTTTTCAAGCGGCGGCCAATTTAATCGCCATTCCTTCGCGAGTACAACCGAGCTCCTTAACAACGATCCACTTATATGCAGCGCATCGTGTATAGCAAAAGTACAATCGCTAATGCGCTCTCACGGCCGACGCACGGTAGTTTCGTGTCGTCTAAATGGAATTTGCAATTATCTACCTCCTCACCCCCTCCTCCACCCTCCGCGGTAGGATCCTAGTATCAAGTTTCTCGATACACCACCCCTGGATCGAGAGACCAGCCCTTTTGGTTTACTCGGTCCAACTTGGGAAAATCGCTCGTGTAAGATGCTTGTGGTTGCACCGTTGATAAAGGAATGGCAGGATGAGGGTAAGAAATAGAAAGGCATGCGCTCCAGGAATCTTACTGAGAGATGAATTCTTCAAAGCAGGTTATGCCGTTGTGTAATTAAATTGTAATTTAAATTATTTAAAAAACGTTATGTACACCGATATTAGAAATTTTATATATTAATAATATTATTATTATTATTACTTTTTTTATTTATTTTTTATTCTTTATTTATTATTATTATTATTTTTATTATTATTATTATATATATATATATATATATATTATTAATAAGTCTTATTCTCTCTCTTTTAATTGACATTTTAAGAGTATCCAAATTTTTTTATGCAATGTAATCTTTGTATGATAGTACGTCACTATCTCCTTTAGTTACTGCCTTGTAAAAAATTTATTTTCGTTTAAAAAGAAAAAAAAAATTAAGACCACAAGGTAGCGTCCCTTAATGAAGCCACGTGGCGTCGCATGGCAAATGTAGCGCGTACGCATTAGAGCTAAAAATTTATTAATATTAGAATCCGACCTGTATACACAAGAGAGAGGTGTACGCGTTGCGTTTGTGTATACTGTTTCACAATAAGGGCAAGACTCTTGAGGGCGAAAAGGGGGAGGGAGGAAGGAAGAGAGAGAGAGAGAGAGAGAGAGAACGTCGACTATGGGAGGAAGGCTAACTGCCGGGCGTGGACTATGCGCGCCACGTGTAATTAGCAATGTTCCAGGGTGTAGGGACTCGACTTTAATGGAGCGCGTCGCATTAACTCCGGCATTTGCACGTCAGGCACGAAGATCGAGTGGAGTCCCGCGCGCGCGGATATGCCTCCTTCGACCGGCACGAATGGAAAGGATTCGAGGGATTCCTTGCCGTCGTGCGCCCGAGAAAATCGCTCGCCGATAATTGTCGGAGAACTAAAGGTTCATTTTGAGGAAAAGATATGGAAAAGAAGGTTTATGCTCTCGATCATTAAATATGCAAGATCATGGCTGATTGATAATTTGATAACGCAGGCCGACAAAAAATTTTTTTTTTTTTTTTATCAAGTAACTTTAATCAGAATAGGTGTACTTATAGATTATTTTCGACCGCGAAAAGCAAACGCAAACCAAATTGCTCCATCCCGTCAGGTTTTATAGTTATTTTGAATTTTTCACTCTTAAAAAGGATACGTTAAATCGATACTCGCAAGTGTATTGTTGCTTCTTTCCTTCAATGTTGATTGATTATTACGCTGTACATTACTTTATATTAATAAAAATCTGTCATGGCTGCATAATATTTGACAATTCAAATATTATATATATATATATATATATATAATTTTGATTTAATAGATTTTGAAAAAACAGATAATACATATTAGTTATACATATTATTATATTACATATAACTAATTTTATAGTTATATGTATTTTATAATAGATGCGTGCCCTAACCACGTGCCCTAATAGAATGTCATAATATAATGCACTATAGGCTGCTTCCGTTGGGCCAGATGGACTTACCTATCGTTGATCCTGGCCATATTAATTCTAGCCAGAGATATGGCTTCGACTCTTTATCAGAGGTCAATGAAGGAAAAAAAATTCCTTCCGTTGCCGGTTAATTATTATCGCCAGGGTACACAAGCATAATTTTATGCTCATTTATGACAGTTTGTCATGCATCGTTTCAATAAATTGCAAAATTTGATATATGAATAATTTGACTGAAAGTCAAATTATTAATCAAATTTAATAATTGATTGTGAAGTAATAATATTTAATCGTAATAAAATTATGAAAATATATAAAATAAAATTAATAAATAATATAAGATAATATAATATAATATAATTTCATAATATAATATAATAATAATATAATAATATTTACATACGCTACGCGTATCTTATGTTATTCATATCATTTTAATAACATCACATTATTTATTAATTTTATTTTATATATTTTTATAATTTTACTTAATTTTATTTTATATATTTTTATAATTTTACTTAATTTTATTTTATATATTTTTTTATATTTTTACATATTTTATTAACTTTTATATATTTTTATAATTTTATTTAATTTTATTTCATTACGATTAAGTATTATTAATTCGCAATCAATTATTAAATTTGATTGATAATTTGAGTTTTAGTCAAATTATTCAAATTATATGACACATAAATGTTTTATTAATTTATTTTAATATAAATTACATATTATAAATATTATATATTATTATAAGATTAAATATTATTAATTCAAATCAATTAAATTTGATTGGTAACTTGGCATTAGATTGACTAAAGTAAAATTATATTAAAACGATGCATAACGAACTGTCTAAGCTGTCATTGCTATGATAATAAAGATGGATGGGCTATGAAAAATTATGACAAAATTGGTGCAATATCACAATAATTATCAATATTCATATAAGAAATAAAATTATTAGCGTCTTCTACATTAAATAAATTAAATAAAATTTCTATTAAAAAGAATATTTTATATTTTTTTTCAATTTTTTGTTTTAATTTATATTTTAAATTATATTTCTAATGTGTTTTAATATATATTTAAAAAGTGTAATAAAAGTTATTTGATTGCATTTATTCTAGCCCATCCATTTTGAGGCAACGGATTTATTTACAATCTACATTTGCATCTACAATATCTACAATATCTACGGATCCGTCACCTCAAAATAAAATAAAATTTATCACTCACCGGCACTGATGCGCAACAGCGGAGATTTGTTCTTGAGGCTACGTTGTCTGCAACACACAAATATAAAATCCAAATTATAGCAACGTTCAAAATAATTATTAATATTAAAAAAATTTATTATTGCGCGCATTGAATTTTATATCCGATGCGTATAATAATAAGAAGGTTTATAAATATGAAATAATTTTATAAATTCTAAAAAAGAAAACTATTTTAAATAAAAACTTTTATAGTATGAGTCTCCTTTGTTTAAACTATTCAAAAAATGATTGAATCGAATTAATGCGTGTGCGGGATTTATAATAATTAATATAAAAATAATAATACTCACTCTTGGGTTGCTCCGCCGGTGCAGGATGCCTCTCCTAGGCCTCCTCCTCCTCTCAGGTTGATTCACACACGCGATATTTTAAACGGCACTCCCGCACTTTTATCAAAAGACACTCCCGCACTTTCAAACTTCGGCACGATCGAATCCCGTTTCACATGTGAATCGTACTGCGAATCGACAACTTTATTACTCGAGCGTTGCTGTATGACTGATAACAAGGCTATAAATCGTAAGACATTAACAATAACGCGCTAATGTTTACATCGCCAAAGCCGAATACAATGTTATTGTTTTCGCGGCCGAAAATATGTTGCGTGCTATGACATATATACGGTGTCAAATATTAAATAATAGTATTTTAAATTATTGATTAATTATTTAATAAACGATTAATATATATCATGGAGTTTATTATTAATCATTATTCGAATTTGCGATTTGATTATTTTATTACGCGCTCTCAAGCCAAATCATATTTAAATTATCAGAAAATCGAATAACAAGAAAATATAAAATATAATTAAAAATTAAATATTTTAAAAAAAGTAATTATTGTTTATAAAAAGAGAAAGATTGCGATAAAATAATAATTTACAATTTTGATTCTAATAATTTTGATTCTCGATTAAAACGTCACGCAAAATACGCGCTTCGAAATTTATCCATGATATAATTACGTATATAATTATTCAAAATTTAAAGTGAAAGATGATTAATTACTATAGTAAATGAAAGATAATTAATTATTTATAATATCAAATTATTTTCCGATACTCGTCGCGATCGCGTTGAGCAAAGAAATTTTCTGGAATGTTTCGCGTTCCTTACTGTTCGACTGTCGCCGTGAGACTAATAAAGCCATAACACTAGCGCGCTAATGTTTACATCGTCAAGGCCGTATACAATGTTATGTTTTGATTATTCGTTGCCGAAATATTTTCCGTACTGTGACGTATATACAAGCGGAATATTAAATTTTACATGTATTTTAAATTATAAATCAATTATTAAATTATCAATTAATATGGGAGTTTATTATATCCTGGCAATATTGTTACCTCTTTTTCGCGATGCTGATTGGTTATCTCGACGATGCACCGAACATTACTTTATATTAATAAAAGCTTGTCATAACTGACAATGAGCGACACATTTGATAATCTAAATATTAAGTGGGTGTGTAATTTTTATTTAATTTATTTTGAAAAAGTGGAAAAGTAGATTTAATATATAAGTAATTATACACATACACATAAAATATGGCGCGTGCGTTTATAGTTATTCTAGTAAAATAAAAAATTGCTGATTTCTCGTCATAAAACTCTGATTAAAATTATTCGACAAAAATTTTTTCACAAGCCAATAAAAAAAGTTTTGTCAAGTAACCCTAATCAAAGTAGGTGTTTCTTATAGATTTTCGATCAAAAAAATGTCAAAAAACAAAACCGTTTGTCGGCCTGTGAAAACAATGCCGCTCTCTAAATTCCTCCATTACGTCAGGTTTTAAAGTTATTTTGATTTTTAATCTGAAGAATTAGCGATTTTTTATTTCAAAATTGTCATTGGTTTTTTTTTTTGCAGCTGAAAATTTATATATAAAAAAAAAAAATGGATCAGAATCCCTGATTAGAATTACTTAAGAAAAAAATTTTTTTGTCGGCCTGTATAATTAATAATCAAATTCGCTACTTTAAAAAAAAAAGAAAAAAAATTAAAGTTGATATTTAAAATTGTATATATCGTGTGATATACTGATTTCGCGAATATAAATATTTGTTTATATATTACTTTACGAAAGAAAGGTGAGGAGCATGAAAAATTCATAACCGAATCTAAAAGAAAAATTCATATACCTAGAACTACAGGTAAAAGTGTAATAATAACCTCGCGGTTTCCAGGTAGAAGGCGAGGGAAAAAAATTGTGATCGGGAAATGTGCGCGTACGATTTATAGCGCATTTGGTCGCAGCGCTGCTGAATCGCGCACTCGTGTAAGAGAATCAACTTATATTATCTGGTCTGTAAAGAGAGAGACAGAGAGAGAGAGAGAGGGTTTGAAGCATTCAATTTGCGCAGGTGTGTTGTTTCTCGCTACTTTCTCAATATTCGACGGGGCGCGGCGCTGCCATTTCGTGCGGCAGTAAACTCAGTTTTATTATTGATAGTCCGGCATTCGAAATACCGTTTCTCCTCTTCCCAGCAAACGGTCCTAGTCGCCTATACAACGAGCGATCTGAGCGCGATGACTCGCTCGCGCATAATAAGACGACACTGATACGCGCGTCCGAAACATACGCGCATATACGTGCATATGTATACCAGGTGCTCGCTGTCTTTTTATTTCTCCTCGTCTGAATTATTGGCAAGGCAAACCTTATTATTCCCGCCATGTATTACTAGTTTAAATTCCGAGCGGTAATGCTTCCTTTTACTCGTCATAAAATTCGCAAACGCTGCGCGGATATGGAAGGGATGAAAATTGCAGTGCGATCGAATATTTAGATATAAATAAAAATTTTTTTTTTTTTTTCCAAAATCAAACTTTCGTAAAATCTTAGTCTACGATCCGTACGTGATGCAATGGCGATTTTATTTTTCTACGGCGGGATGGTTAAGAAAGAGCGAAACAAAACAGGAAAAAAAGGCAATCCTTATAAAGGCAATTAAAAAATATTACGCGACGGCCGACGAGCTCGCATTCAGCAACCTCGCCGATCCTCCAACCGGTTCTGCGCAAAATAAATATGCTAATTTCAGTCGTAAAATTTCCGACGGCGAAATTCCGCTGAATTCATTTGCGGACTTTTCCGCAAAGTATATAGCCATTGTACTTCCTCCCTCGCGCAGAGCGCTGTGTCGCCAAGTGCGATATATTAGAGCCCTTTCGCACAAAGAGCGAATTATGTTCGTGCTTATACGACGTTTCGAAGACCTACTAGACGGATTGTAATCCTCGTGGCAAATTATCCATCATTCGGCAAGAACATATTTCGGCTTGTAATTGTTGCAATTAATTCATTAGAAGAAGACACTTTGTCTTTGGAAGAAAATAGAGTACACAAAATTTGAATGTTAAATAAATTTTCATGCTTTCTGGAATGTACATTTAAATTTGTATCTAAGAATAGAGAACACATAATGTTATATACATATAATTTTTTTTTTTTTTTTTTAATTACACGTGCCAAGAACCTGGTAAAAGTTTAAGGATATTTTCGTTATGTAATAGTAGAAAAAAAAACTTTTAGAATTAAATAAAAAAACATGTTTCTTATGTTCATATTGTTTGAGAAATTAAATAAATAAATCCAGAGTAAAGAGAATTAAATGTCACAAAATAATATGGTTTTTAATGTCTTTCTAAAAAAAAAAAATTATTGTAAAAATATTTTTCTTAATTTATATCAAAAAATTTTGATCGTAAATACTCTCTAAAAATCAACTGAAAAAAGACTGAATAATTTGCAGAGAGAGAGAGAGAGAGAGAGAGAGAGAGAGAAATAACACTTTTCTACAATTTTTAAATGAGTAAATGTATCTAAATTACGTTCTGGATAAATATTTATTACAATTTTCTTAATATATGAAAATTTTTATTTTCTTGACAATGTGTTTTCCTTGACAAATTAAATACTACAATAAGCGATTTTCCATAAGACTCAATACTAACTTTAAACCTGAATATAACATTTAAACCATTAATAAGAGAATCGTACTCGAGTTTTACGCAGATACTCGAAATTAGAAATCTTTACGAAATCTTTACGCTGGTATAAATATTCTGACAAATGACACATACATCCCTAAACGTTTCCCTTCGTCAATCGTTGAATGTAAGGAATATTTTGTCGTACGATAAAGATTTCTTAAACTATTCTGCACTCAACACGACGCAATCGTGCCTCTCGCTTACCGTAAATATGCGTGGAAATTGTAGGAAGCGATTAAGTAGCATTCGAGAGACCGAGTTAGCCAACTCCATTAGCATTCAAGGGATATGCTTTGTGGCGTCTTCTAATTTAATAGCGCAGTTTGGCTAGAAGCCACGACCTTTCGACTGCCTTGCTAGTTACGATAATAGCCCGAAAAGGAATTTCGATGCGCACACGTGTTGTATGTACGATTGGTATTCGGTATTGATAACCAGGTGCGGCATATCGCGCTATCGATCGTGATTCGTGTTAGGACAGGTGGTGGCTTTATCGTAGTATACAATATAATATAATAAAGCGTATGAACTGACACACAATCGTGAATTAAAAAATTAGCAACACGTACTATATGTATATATAAATTTTAGTAAAATTCGAATAAGTAAAATTCATATAAATTGTAATAAATTCTCAAATTAAAATTAAAATAAAATTTATATTAATTCTAATAAATTCATGACAGGGTGTTTCTAAATAAATGTGAAAAATTAAAGGGGATCTTTTATATAAACATGTTACACTCTTCCAAAAAGGGGGATAAAAATTAGATTTTTATTTATTATTATTTTGTGTTGTAATTTTTGTTCCATTTTTTCAATATTTATTATAATTATGTTTTGTTTCCTTTTTTATTCTAAAATTAAACTTCTCGTAACTCGAAATCTATCTAGTTAACAATGTAATTTATTTTTTTCTTGAAAACTATTGATTTTACAAAAAAGAAATAAAAGAAATAAGAAAGTTTCTATAGGAATGAAGATTTCCAAAGGCATATTTTTTAGTGATCACATTCCGGTCTGTTAAAAAGTTCTAATAAAAAATTGAATAGGGGTAATTAATTTCGTTCTTTTGTAACGATATGAGAAGATTTAAAAAATAATAAGTATCCTTTCTACCAGTGAAAAATGTTCATTAAATTCCTTTTTTTTTCCCTTTGTTCAAAACTTAAAGAAAAAAAATTTATTTTTCTCTTTTCCTTTGAAAAAGTGTAACTCCTTAGAAAGGAATATATGCTTATATGAAAAACTCTCCTTAATTTTCGACAAAGAATCATCTAAAATTTTTCGCTCTCATTTAGAAACACCCTGTATATCCACTCAATATATGACTCTTCGTAATACAGATAAATTTAAAGAGATAATTTCACGTAAAAAAAAGCGTTAATCTTTTTAAAAATATTATTGCTGTATCCGAAAAATACCGTGTTTGTCAAATGTTTCGCATTTTCGTCTTAAGAAGTTGACACATTTTCCCGCAGGCGTCTCGTTTCGCATCTCCGGATGAGATAAGTCCGGGGAAAAAAGTCACGTTCACGCGGTTTATCCGATTTTCCGCTCTCAACCGTCGACGCGCCGCCGATCTCTCTCCACGAAAGGAAGTGCGCGAGGCAAAAAAAAAGAAAAAAAAAAAAAAGAAAGAAAAAAGACCTGTCTCCGGGTACAGCGCAACACTTTCGAAGACGAACGGCGGCCTCGTCGCGTAAACGCTTCCGACGCGATCGGCGCGAGGGCTCGGCAGATATTTTAATGGAAGTTTGAGGGAACTCGACTTAAGATATTTCGTTCGGAGGGGGGGGGGGGGAAGGGGGGGGTGGCACGAGACCGTTGAAGTGTTCATAATGAGATGTTAATGGAGTAGCCGGGGAAAAAAGGTCTGTCACTCGTCACGTCGCGGTATCGACAGGTCTCTCTCCACGATCGGGATTCCTTCGGACTTTCTCCCTCGTCTCTCTTCTTCCTCTTCTTCTTCTTCATGTTTCTCGATTTTGATTTCTCTCTCATGCCGGGGAACGGCGAGCATTCTCACCTTGTCGCGTGTTCTCCGATCGAGAAAGAAAGAAAAGAAAAAGAAAAAAAAAAGGAAAAAGAGAAAACGGGAAGCTTGTAATCCATTTTGTCTCTACCGCAGAGACTTTGCAAACGGACCTCTCTTAAAAACCCTTTCCGCGAGGATCGGTTAATTGACAAGTGATCTTGCATCGAGGACGAAATCCTGCCGGGGAACTCGTGACTCGGGGAGATAAAAAGGCGGAGCCAGTGAACCAATATTTTTTATCCTAATGAGGATAGATGGTGGCCGCTAAAAGTACGAAGTCTCCCGTCATTTTTTAGCAATTATCGGCTCCGTTCGTCCCTTCGGCTATGCCGCGGGACGTTTTATACCCAACGATAATGATCTATGATAAGGCGACACGGAGTGGAGCGAGCAAGTTGCCGGTGTTCATTAATTCCGCGATTATGCTTCTCGCGGTGAAATTACTCTCGGCATTTGAAAGAAGTCATCTATCAAGTTTACTTTAGTCAGTCTTCATGGACGGGGGATTGTATTTAAAACAAATATATGACTTAAGGGAATCGAAAAATGGAATTTATTCAATCTGATTACGACAGTCTGCGTCGCTCAAATCGCCGTGTAAATCAGCGTATTTATTTGAAATTCATTCAAGCGGAAATCTCGACCTCCCGATGAGACAAAACATTCTGCAAATAATGCGGTGAATAAAAAAATAAGCTCCGCCGTAAATATCGTCGAGGTCAAGATATCGATTTGCGAGATAATATTATAAGTCTCTTGTTGGAATAAAGTTCGAAGCAAATTTCTTGAGAATTTCTTACGGGGATGTGGCTGCATCACCGTGACGGACGTGAGAAATAACACAGATGGGATGTACGGGGAAATATTTGATGCGATACAAGTTCAGTAGTTGTGAGTATCTTCAGCGAATATTTGATAACCCCAGGGACGCGCTGTCTAACCTGTAACCAGGAAATAACGCCGACAGGGGATGCGGCAAGTATCACTTTGGATTTTGGACCAACTTTCTGTTTAATATAAATGTCCTCGTCAATCGCGAAGGCCGATTGCACGTAAACAGGGATTAAAAAAGTCAATATAATCTCGAGCCTATGTTTCAATGAGAAGAAAAATATAAAAAAAAATTAATTGGATAAATATTGAAAAATATCGTGCCATTTATTTATTTATTTTTTTTTTTTACCATTGTATTTAAATTCAAGAGTAATTAAAAAATATTAAAATGGATAATAACGCAAATGACAAAAGAGTTGTTGAAAAAATGTCAATTAAATAATTATTAACGTATTTTATTGCATGCAATGTAAAATCTTGATGAACGAATGTTATCGATATTAATCGAAATAGATAAAGATTTTGCGCAGAAAATTGCATTTATTTTTGAATGCAGATAAGTATGATATAATTACATAATTTATAAATTTTGATCTTCAACTCGTTAATAAAAGTATCTTTATATCTCAAACTACACGTTGTCGTTAAATTATATTTTTTTAAGACGAGATATCAGTAATCGAGATAAAAACTCACCAAATAAATTCTAAGATGAACGAACAAAATAAGCTAATGATAAGCGCAATCAACAACGCATCCTGTTTATTCGGTCCATCTCTCAACCTGGCCTTATCGCGCTCTGCTTTTTGACGTAACAATATCGTTTCTTAAAGCAAGATTCTAAACTCTTATCCCCACGACGAGCGGCTTCCCAATTTCACATTTGCGTCTACTCCGACGATTCGAGAAAAACGGCCTCGTCGATTCGGCGCGAGGTCGTTTCATCTTGACAAACTCGTAAAAGGCCGAGGGCCGTAAACTCGTCCCGGAAAAGGTCGACGACTAGCTGAATATTCACGAATTCGCCGACTTATCTATCTGTACACTAAGCGGGGACTCGCATGTGCGCGCATCTTACATATTCCCTATCTAACGCAGGTTTATTGACTCTATCTCTCTCTCTCTCTCTCGCGAACGGAACCAAATTTTGTCAAAGTACTCGAGAATCGTCTGAGAGAGTAATGTATCAAATTTAATTTCCTTATTCATATTTTCACCGTTTTTTGTATCATCTTCCCGTCGATTTCCGGTTTTTCTCCAGAGCTTGATTAATTTTAACGTAAATTTGCAGTGAAGGGAAAATTTTTTGAACAACATACGCATAATCATTATAATGAATAATAAAGGAAAATAAACATTTTTTAAATTAATTATTACATAGAGAAATATTAAAGTTGTAGCGGTCTAGTCTAACAAAAAAATTGCTCTGTTTTTATAAAATTGGAAATCAATATAATTCGGAAATTTAATTGTTTTTTGAATAGTTTGTTTAATTTTTTGTTAAATAAATAAAAATTTTTAATTTAAAAACTGAGAGATGTATAACATATTATGTTGGTTAAAAAGCCGCTTTTAAATTAAAGATTACAGTTTTTTAAATTTATTAGAGAGATAACAGTTTTTATCTTTTACACAAAAATTATAGAAAAACAAGTAAAAAATTGTGCGAATTAGAAACTTGCACATTGCTTCCTCATAATTTTATTTCCTCAACCTTATAAAAATGTGTCACATAAAAATATTTAATCCAATATCCCAAAAGTTTGTGGAAGTTGAAGCGTGCACAAGCGTTCATTGAAAAATTCGTAAAGCAGTTACATTTTTTTTTTTTTAGAAAAATTCAAAATTAAAAAAAAAATAAACCCTTTGAATTATGAAAGTTAATTAATTATCACAAAATTTAATGGTAAAATAAAGATATCAAATAATATTACAAACTCCTTCTTAAAACATTCGATGCAGATAAGGAAATTATGTTTAACGCGTAGTAAAATTTATAATTAGAATTTCTCGCAAGTAGCGATCTGCATATATCAGTATAGTCGTCATTCATGCGCATCAAGATGGTGCGTCCGACATTTATTCAAGAAACTGTTTTTCATCCTCTCCCGGACTCCTTGCCTATCTATCTCGCATCCATTATCACACTGCCGTCCGTGGTCCGCCAATTAATCACGAAAAGGAAATAAGATTTACCAACAGTCGTAGCTGAAAAATAATTATCTCGGCCGCATTATCTCGCACGCCAGCTTTATCACAAACCGCCCATTGCTTATCCTGTAATCTATGCACGTAACATCCTTGCGTACGCGCCGTTTATCGGCACGATATCCCTCTCCTTTAACCCCTTCTAATACACGTTTTACATTTACGATTACAAAAAGACAGGATTAGTAGGCAGCAAAATTGATAGAATCGCCTTATCTATTGCAAGATAACACGTTTAATTATAGATAATCCTTCTATAAATTTCAAGGTTTATTTTATTCTTCGCAGACATTTTTTGCGAGACGGTGAACTTACTTTGACAGATATCATATGTTTCTCCATCGACTGTCCAAAAGCGACAACAGGATTATCATTCCGTTTTGCTAGTCGCGAACGAGGCAGGCAGGTCAGGACCATCGAGAGATAACGAGTGCACGAATGCAAATTAACGTTAATCCCATTGGACACTTTTTGCACTTACGTGCAAGAGAGTCGAGTGACTCGTCGTCCTGCGGTCGCCCGTTGTCGACGCTGACATGGATTCACATCGCCGATAACGAACCGCGGCGTCGCTCTAGCTTCGCATTTTATTCCACCGTCTCGTCTCGATATGTCAATGATGAAGAGCCGCGGTCCCTTTCTCCGTATTCTGTTTGCTTTAAACTTGCCAGCATCGATAATCGAGTTGGGCGATCGTTCAATGTGTTAACGTATTATTCTTCGCGCGCTGATGAAACGGAAACAAAACGGACGATGAATAGAGCGGATGTTTTAGTTGGATTAATGCATCGCGTTAAACGAGCAATAATCGACGGAAGTAAACATGGTTGTGAAATACGCGGGAAGATACGGCGAGATATTTATGCACGGAGAAACGTAATTAATAATATTCACCGATAAAAAAAACAATGGTTCCATATGTCTCTTTTATTCTATCCTCCAACAGGCATATGCAAGTTTTTTTTTTTTTTTTTTTTCTTTCTTTCTTTCTTTCTTGATGGCTTATGTAAATTTAAAAAAATTGAAGCAAATTATATGACCTAAAATATTATTTAGAATTAAACTGCATAAAAGGTGATACCTCCAATTCTCGCAAGAAATTTGTGAGAGATGGCATTGGTTTAGAAGATATAATAAATTAAAGTTTGATGTTAAAGCACACTGTACTTATTTATTTTTTAATCATATTTTAATCACATTAAATTCACACATATTTTCAAATTAAAAATATGGACATTTGGCATTGCTCATGGCACACTTATATTTAATCGCAATTTTAATTATCTATGTATTAATATATTATCATCAGGACGATCGATGTAACAACCTGGACAGTGCTTTGATTATTTTATGGTGATCGAAGACCGACTATTCGGGCGGAAGCGAATGACATTACTGACAGTTTATCTTATCGCTTAACGATCGTGTGCATAATGAACGGAAGTAAATTGTGAATGGCGAAGCGTGCTGTGCGTTTTAAGCACTTATGTGGTATTTATAAAATCGACCACTCTTCACACAAGCCCCGTAATATCGCTATATTGTCCGCGATGAACATAAGTCATAAAATAATAGACGGCAGAGACACGCGTGATTAATCTCTCCCGCGACGACAGAAAGCGTCTAAAGCGGAAATGCATTTAGGAGCAATTTATCGCCGAATATATACGTGACACGTACTTACATAAACGTGACAAACGTGCTATTTGCATTCCATCCGCATTCGTTCTCGTAAATTCTGTGCCGGCGCTCGTGATAATTTATAAATCCGCAGAAATAACTTATTTTAGCCGACAGCGCGCTCGTCAAAATTGTAACGGCGATGTAATTAAATTTACCGCGACGTTTATTATTTCATAATTGTAGGATTCATATAAAATAAATAGTATCGCGATAAAAAAATATTATCCCCCTCCATAATACTGCAAGAGATGTTATTTAAATTTTATTTCACGAAAATTATATTTCTAAAAAGACAAAAAAGCTTTTCAACTTTTTTTTACAAAGGTAATTGTATTGTACTTATATAGTGTAAAGTTGAGTCTATTAAAGGGGGTCTTATACGTTTGACAGACCTAAAACTAGATGGAAAAATCGAATTTTTATCGCGGATAAAATTATGTTTTATTAAAAAATGAATATACATGTCTTGTAGAGTAGTCTTTTGAAAATATCTTCCTAAAATTTTCATTAAAAAATATCAATGCTAAGACACTTATTAGATAGATAAATGTGTTTTGACTGTAATAAATAATATATTTATATTTCTCGAACAAAGAAAACAGACGGGCGCGCAATTGCACTGATATAATTAATCGCGCAGTGACCGTAAACGGGGGGGGGGGGGCGGAGGGAGGGCGTCGAAAATGTCAAAGTAATTTCTTATTTAGAGGTCAGCGCGAAATTAACGTCGCTCTTAGCAAAGTTAGTCGAGATACGATCGATGAATGTCATCAAGTGCCGACGACGAGAAGACGGAAAGTTCGCTCGCTGGAAACGAACGATAAAAGCGGCGAGCGATGCCCGATGTCCGGGTAAATGATCGACCTATAACGCTACTGTTTCAGGCATGCTATGCGTCAGAGCACCGGAAACGGCGGTACGCGCAGAAGATGACGGGGTTAAGTAGATAAAGGGAGCGGAGCCTGGTTTTGCCATCGACGATATTCCTCGGCTCCCCTCTTTTCTCATCGCAGCGCACAATGCTCTACCATCGCGCCCTTGTCGTTCTCTTCGCTGTCAACGTGCCAATCGGTGAGTGACTCCAACTTTTTCCCTTGGTAGAGGAACTTCTCCCTCGCCACGGTTCGACGGAATTTTCGAGAAAACTGACGCGAGTGAAATCTAGAATTTCCCGAGAAATGCGCGAGACACGCTATTCACATTTCCAGCTACGTATTGTGCATATAAAACTCGCAAAGGAAATAAGTAATGTTCAATATGCAATGGGTATTTTATAAGTATTACCCGGCAAAGTTAGCTCTCCCAAGTTTTTAGTCCAACTTCCAACAATATCTCGAGAAATTCTAAATTTTATTTAAATAATATTTATTTATTTTTAGCATCTTAAGTTACTCAGTTATCGTAATATGTAAAAATAATTTATGTTAAAAAATTTATCTTGAAAAATCATCTTGAACAAAATTTGCCAAAGTGCATTTATATTCACAATCGATATATAAGAAAATCGAGACGCGTATGCACAATTTGAACAGCCACCATCTGTCACATATATCATTCGCGGTCCATTACATCGAGCTATGCGCTTATTGCGATTGACGCGGGGAGTCGATACATCCTGAAAGGTGTCCAATACGAAATCCGTTGTGTCCGACAACGAGCAATAACGCAGATGCAACGGTGTTGTTATATTTCGCAGTCCGGAAAATAAATAAAGTGCGGCTCGAGTATACGATTTTGCTCGCGGGAAGCGCCGACCGTCGAGCTGTCAGAATCTTGCCCGAATGTTTATCCAATAGCAGTGAATAGAGGAGAAGCGATCGCGCTTTTTTTTTTTTTTTCTTTTTTACAAATATTTCATCTTGTACTGCGTTGCGAGATTTATCGCATCGGGTTATTCTATCTTAGTATCACATATCTAAATATATGGATGGCCAAACATTTATCAAATTCCGCCGGTGACTTTCTCCTTTGCCACGTAAATAAATTTTTATTTTAATAACGGAACGAAAGAATAATCAAAAGTAGTGTTTTATGTCACGCGTAACAAACAGCGAGGCAAACCGATTATCTCTATGTCCGATTAAAAATATTTTCGATTATCAGATCTCTCTCTTAAACCGATTAAATGTCAATAAATTTTATTAAAATAATTTAAAAAATATATTTAATCCATTTAAAATTTCTTTTAACAACGAAATGAAAGACAGAAAATAAATTTGTGTTTTTATTAACGGTTTACTTATTTATATATAATAATTAAATAGTTTTTATCTAATGTTTAATCTCGAATATAGCTATCCTGAATACTATTACCTCTTAAAGAATCGTGATAAAAGCTTAATAGCTTGTGTATCGCTGCGTAATTGCTCTTTCCTTTTTCCGTGATTGATGTACCGATTAACTGCTCGAACAATCGGTTCAATGCTATAAATTCGATTTAACCTCAGCCGTACTCCATCTCGACATAATTCCACCAACAGAGAGTAGAAATGTACTACACTCGCTACATAACTATTGATTATCCATCAACCATTGTCAATTGTGTCGATAATAAATTAAAATAGTACAATTTGCTTGCGTTAAAATAATACCGAAAAGTTGCAAAAAGAGCAATTATATAAAATTATTTTTTAAGCAAATAAATACGTCGTGTTCTTAAATATTAAATTAATTTTTATATTTATCTTAATTCTATTTATTCTATTTAATTCTATTTATGAGATAAACTCAATGATGCTGTATCGAGATTGATGGAATTCTCTTTCATTTAAAAATAACGCAAATTTTCGAAAAAG
>JBCAUJ010000052.1:2208861-2229327 GCA_038406275.1 Cataglyphis albicans
CTCAATCTAGAAATTAGCAATTGTATTATTAGGTAAACAATACAGAAATAATACGATCGTTTCTTTTTTGGATTTACTGAATATTATTTATTTTCTTTGATGTATTTTGCGCGAAGTAGTTAAAAGCAATCCATAAATAATAATAATTCCGAAAATTTGCAAAAAGAGTAATTATATAAAATTATTTTTTAAGCAAATAAATACGTCATGTTCTTAAATATCAAATTAATTTTTATATTTATCTTAATTCTATATTTACGAGATAAACTCAATGATGCTGTATCGAGATTGATGGAATTCTCTTTCATTTAAAAATAACGCAAATTTTCGAAAAAGAAAGCAACGTATATTTTCACACAAAACAATAATATTTCTCTCAATCTAGAAATTAGCAATTGTATTATTAGGTAAACAATACAGAAATAATACGATCGTTTCTTTTTTGGATTTACAGAATATTATTTATTTTCTTTGATGTATTTTGCGTGAAGTAGTTAAAGCAACCCATAAATAATTCGAAAGCGTGCACGCACAGTATACGAAATACTCAAGTCTGAATTTATTCGAAATTAGCATGAGTTAGTCGCGAAATAATGAACGAACGTTCGTCGCGAGGTCCGAGCCGCGCGAACGGCAACATCTGGTGCCGAGAGAGAGAGAGAGAGAGAAATACACCGTGATACTAAATATACGTATATTATACGAACGCGCGCTGTATATCTCGAATATACTGCCAGCACCCAAAGTGCGTCAGGAACGCCGACGGGCATGGTCCCTGTCTCTGATGTTTATTGGTACTAGAAGCATCCACCACACGTAGTAAAATTAATGATAGCTTGTTTAGATTACAGTCGGCGAACGGTAGTTAGTCCCTCCGGGTAATCTGGCAACATCACTTAACTCTCTCGCACGACTGCGTCACGAAGTACAAGATGAATCATAAGAATAAAACAATAATTTGATTATTGAAAATATAAAATGTCAATGTGAAAATACACCTCAAATCCACATTATTATATAAATAAAAAATTGAAAATTAATTAATTTAATTTAATTAAAAAATATGCTTGATTAAGCCTAGTAAGATGTGTGAGGGAAAAAAAAAATAAAATAAAAATTATAAAAAATATTAAAATAAGTTCAAGCACGAATATAATCAGGGAACATAAACTAAATATTTTGCAATTTTTTTTCCAACACACGTTAGAGATTGAAAACAAATTTACGCAGGTTATTTATCTCGCGCGCCAATATTGATATTAATATCCACCATTATCGCTCCAGGTGTTAAGCCTTTAACGACATTATAAAAAGAAAAAAAAAAAAAAAAAAAAATTGAGAAGGATAGATTCACGATGGCGGAGATGGGGGCTCGCGCAATTTGCAATCGACGGGATATATACGTCCTATAATCCGTCCTGTGCAACGCCGACGACGTCCGATGCAGATGCAGCAGCGGAGGATCGGTGCCAAATACGTTTATACGGGCCACGGGAAATGGGCACGTAGATCCCAGATATGGCGGGTCCTCCAGCGTGGATCGCCCCGGTCTGGTCAACTTCTGGCCCTGATGTTTATTCGGCGCAAGTGGAAGCGCCGACTGCGCTTGTCGTTCGAATTAATTTACCGCTTGCGGGCCTCCGGTCTCTTCACACAGATATAGATAGAGACAGAGATACGAGAACGGAGAGATAAATAGATCAAGAGAGCGAGAGAGAGAGAGAGAAGGAGAAAGAGAGACGGATGGAGAGTCTCGGCGATGCTTGATTTTATTTCGTTAAAAATCATGAAGAGAAAGAAAGATATATATATATATATATATATATACAGGGTGGACCCGAACGTTCCAGCTAGACTTTGGGATCTTATAGGAAATTTAATTCTGAACGAAAAATTTCTTATAAACATGAGTCGAAGAATGCTTTCTTAAGAAGTAATCACTCAGAAATCTCTGAAATCGTGATTATTTTCCATATATTTTGAGATAACCAGTTTCGAATGTACAAAGAAATATATTTTGTTGTTGTCGACATAGCTTTTCAAAGATACTCTCCATTTAAAAAATATTCTACAGTGCTACTTTAATTTAAAAAGACGAATTACTTTATTTTTATGAAAGAAAAAGATTTTTTTTTTTTTTTTATTATTATTGATCTTTCTCCAAGAAATTTATTAGGCTTCATCTTTTTTTTATTTCTCAAAACTTAATCATTTTGATCTCATTTAAAAGATAATTTAATTCTCTTTTGTTTCGGTACTTTTTATTAAAAAAACGCATACTTTTTTCCTGATATTTGTAAGAACATAATATTTAAATTAACAATTTTTAAAATTGTCATTGTTTTATTTTCGTTTAAATTTAAATATTTACCAAAAATATATTTACAAAAAAAAATAACACTAAGGCGCATTGTCGAAAATTACAAAATCAAATTGGCAGCGCAATATCGTAAAACGATATCCATGCCAACCGCGAGGAACACCATTTCACGTTCACGTCGTAAAGAAGAGACCTTTGAATGCCTTGAAACCCGCCGCTGTAAGACGCTACAAGTCGAGCCGTTTCCAGATGCATCATGAAAAATGCACCATCCGATCGTGTTCAGAGCCGACGTAGGACTCGGGGAGGTGGTGGACCTTCGGTCCGTGATTTGACTCCGTGAATCCGGGACGAAACGGTTGCCAGCTAAGGCAGGCGAAAAGGAAGAAAGAGAGGACGAACGAGCGACGGAAGTTTTCTTACGTCCGGTCACCGGATAAGATTGTTTGTCTATATCGCGGATCACCGGCGAGAGATTCGCCGATTGTTCCACGGGGCTTCGCTTTTCCACCCTCCCTCCCCCCTCCACCCTCCCCCGACCTCCGGCGCGCCTTATCGAGCAAACAACGATCTTTCCGGCCAAATTGGTCGGTCTGACTCGGAGTAAAACGTGATTAATCGCTCTCCTTTCGCGGGGATGTATCCGCCTCGCCAACCCTCCGGTGGTTATATAGCGATAAACGGATAACCGCGGTCCAGAACCCAATTGAGTCTCGCCCCGATATAGAACGGCCGCGCATCGCCTTCGATCTAACGAAAAAAAGCGACACGAGGGGAGGAAATAGAAAGAGAGAGAGAGAGAGAGAGAGAGAGAGAGAGAGAGAGAGAGAGAGAGAGAGAGAGAGAAGAAAGAGAAAATACGCTCGCTAGGTGTTAGTTCGTTAAACTGATTTCTCTCTTCCTTTAGCCTTCTCATTGTAAAAGTTTGACTTCTCTTGCGGCTGCGTCTATTCTACTTTCGAACGCTTGCGTCTTTTGTTCAAATAAGTTAACTGTTTAATAATTCTAAGCTTTCGGGACAAGCGAGTCATTGATTAAGAGTACTCTTTTAAGAGAAATAATATATTTTAAGATATTTGTTTTACTTATTTACTTTAAGATAAATATATTTCGTTATTTGTTTTAAGATAAATGTTTTAAGATATTTTTGCCTTTGCTTTTCGTAAAATAAATATTGTTTTTTTTTTTCAAATTATTTTGATTTATATATTAATTGTATAGATTTATTTTTATTAAATTTTTGGCAAAATAATGTCATTTGCTTTGGCATACATATAAGTTACTGTGAACACTAATATTTTTTAGAAAAGTGTGTTTAAAATTTTTTAAATAATGTATTGAAAAATTGAGTAGAGGATTGAACAAACGTTAAACATTCTAATATTGTGTTATATTTATTTATCAAAGTTGACTTAAAAATTTTTCCTCGTACGTCCTTTCAAGACGAATAGAGCGATTATCTTTTATTATTATTATTATTATTTTTTTTTTAAATTAACCATTAGAAAAAAAGATATAGTTGCAAAAGAAAGTAAGGTTTAACGTGTTTAATCCTTTCGAAGCGGCGGCAACCTTTGAAAAATTACGGCTGTGTATCTCAAAGAAGGGAAAAGTACCATTTCCTTTAATTACTGTGCTTGTGTGAGGCTCTAGGAAGAGAAGGCGTCTACCTGAAAATCGTTATGCTACTTCAAAGCCACTCGGCAATACTGCTTTTAATTGCGAACCGAATAAATTATTCAACTCATTTGACCTTATTGCACTAATTATATATCTTGCCAGAATTTTTTCTTTTCATATAAAGTAAAATAAGCGAAAATAATCTCTATTTATATCCGATTAAAATAACTGCATCATTAGCTTAGAATTATATGTTCAAACGCAAATTATAAAACGCAATACTAATATTTAAAAAAATTAATTGCAGATCTGAATAAATAGATTATTAAGGCCGGAAAAACAAGATCGAAGGGGAAATTTAATTCGTAATATGCAACAGGAATATTCAAGATTTTTTTTTTTTTTTTTAATTTAATTCTTGTCCGTTGTATTTGGCTTTTTTATAAATATCTTGATCATTTAATCAGATAGAAAAAGTTTGTGGTCGAAATCAGACTTAAGCGTGACGGATCGTCGCGAGTCGGATCGCACGAAATTCAGGAAAAACGAAACGCGGCCAAAAGGTGAGATGTATGCGTGTCGAGATATGAGATAGCTACTTTATCGCCGGCTTATCCACGCCTCGAAAAAAAAAAAAGAAAAAAAGAAAGACGAGGCCCTGGCACGCGACCCCTTCAATCTCGGAATGACGTTTGTATTCTTGGCGAATCGCGCGCTTTCGAAATCCGCAAGACAGTATCGATTGTTTGATCAGGCGCACAAAAATTAGTATATTTTCAACAAATTTTGAAGTCAAATTATATTAATGAAAATTCACTCCATTCTTTGAATAGAATCTTTATTTTTTTTAATTTCGAACACATTAGGTAATAAAACGTATTGATAATAAATGAGATACGATTTAAAATTCCATTAAAATAAAGTTTATCTAAAATTAAGCAGAGAGATCCCCCCAAAGGAAACTTAAAGCTTCGAAAAATGGCTATTTTTAAGGATTTTTTTTTCTGATAAATAATTGGTTTTAAATCGCGTTATTAATATCACAAAGTATATAATCGAAACTACTTTTTGTGAAATACTTTGTCGTGTTAATAAGATAGTTTGTAAAAAAAAAAAATAACTATACATTTAAAAAAATTTTTTTTAAATAGCCTTTTTGCACCGATTTTCCCTCTCAAATGATTTCGATTAAAGTAACGACTAATTTTGAAACTGATAATTTCGAAAAAGCTCGTATTAAATCTACAGGTTTTCTTGAAAAAGGGATCGACTTAAAATTAAGAAAAGAGAATGTACACAAAAATGCGGTGTACGTAACTAACTCCATCACGTAAACAAGGAAGGGATACCTGATTGCGTCCCGTATTTGGCCAGGCCCCGTTACAAGTTCACCCCTACTGTGACAACGTAATGCATATACTACGGCGATGCTGCACAGGTTCACACGAATCGTTGACCTCGTAGAAGTTTACCCCCGTACCTGGTAGCGGTATTCCATTAACTTCTGTCAACGACAAGCACCGCAAGCTGCTCATCCGTGCCGCGAATGCGGCAATAAGTTAAAATCAAGCGTTTAGTATCCGATCGTTTCAGGAATGATTAAAACGACAATTTCGCGATTGAAGCGTAAAAAAAAGAAAACAATTTTTATTATAATAACTTATTGCCAATTAAGAACTGGGAAAGAAGTTTCTGCTTATAACAAATTCTTATTTTCTTAAGCAATTATTTTGAAAAATTATATCGCACGATCGTGACTTTATTTTTTATATGATATATTTTATCTAATACCGGATGATGCATGTGATGAAAAATTATAAAAATTATAAAAACTATTTTTGACAGCATTCGTATATTGTATAAATTAATACGTATTAATTATATGTTATAATGTAAACTCCTTAATAATTAAATTTGATATTATTATTATATATACTTATTATTATTATTATTATTATTATTATTATTATTATTATCATATTATTTATATTATTATATAAATTATATTAATTTTATTATTACATATTGTTATAAATTATTTGAATAAAATAAAATATTAGTCGTACTCTCCTTCTCCAATCCTTTTACAGTCAAATTTTGTAAAAGAATCCTAGCTATGTGTATCGGACCTTACATCGCGCTCGTCCTCGATGCGAGCGCGTTGAAGCGCCTCGTCCGTACGCGCGTGCATGCCGGAATCGCGTCGTGGCCGTGACAGGAGGACGGGGCGGGCGGGAGGGAAGGGTCTCGATCTGATCGTATTGCATTACGAGACGCGCTGCCGGGTCGCGTCGCGTCGCGTCGCATCGCTCGTGGCGAGATTCGAAAGTAGATCGGGAAACGGCGGGGCAAAGGCGTGCGACAGACAGGCGAGGTAATACATACAATCTCCCTTGTTGTCTGGCATCGGATTGCCGTAGAAAGAGGATTGGAAGAGACGGAGGAGAAGACGGGAAGAAAGAGAGAGAGAGAGACCAAAAGAGCGAGAGAGAAAGAACTATTTCTGGAACCGAAAGAGAAATGGAGAGAGAGAGAGAGAGAAAGGAGAGCAAACGGATAGACGGAGACGGGGGAGAGGGAGTGGGGGGAAGGGGGGATGGAATCTGGACAGGAGACCTGAAGAGCTTTGAAATGCGTGACAGCCGCCGGAAGTCTTATAAACAATCCCGGGAGCGAACTATCCCCGACCTCGCGCAAAGAGGATCAATGGAGAACGGAATGCGTGTAAACAACGAAGAGCAGGTGTGTGTGTGTGTGTATGTACGTACGTATGTATATGTACACATGGGAAGTCATCTCTTTCTCTCTCTCTCTCTTTTCTCACTCCCACGTCAAACACACCAATACACAGACTGTGGAAGGACGGACTACGGGATTGCATCTCTCTGCGGAAATGCGGCCAGCGCATTCCTACAAACTGAGTACTCGCATTAGTTGGGTGAAATCTGAGAATTAGGAAAAACTTGATTATTGGCTTAGTTTTCAGGATAGTTAAATGGACACACGCGTGAAAGAGCCGCGCGCGCGGATGCGAATGCACGTGTTCGTCGCGATGGTTTTGTATTCCATTTTCCATTTACGACAGCTACGATATTTTAGGAGCTTTTACGAGTGTCGCATCGAGTAAACAAGAATGATCGTGTTTAATGCATTTTTTTTTTTTTTTTTTTTTTTTTTTTAATACAATAATCGCTTATCGCGCTTAGGATTTACATGATACGGATTAAAAATAAAAGTCGATATTAATCGAAATAAAATTTGATTGAGTAAAAATAAATCAAATAAAATATTGAAAATTGTGTAAATTAAAAATTTGCACACTGCTTCCTCATAATTTTATTTCATACATACACACACATTTTCGATATTTTGTAAAAATATGTTTTTTTGATGACGTTTTAGAACATTCTAAACACATTGGCATCAAAACTTGAAAAAAGAAAATTTCGACAAAAACAAAGCTTCCTCTACGAGGAAGCAAAAATAACAAAATTAAATTTAATTATAAAAATTTTCAAATTTTTATAATTAAACCAGATTTTTTTCTAAATAATTATCTCTCTCTCTCTCTCTCTTTCTCTCTCTCTCCCTCCCAATATCATATCGTTTCTTATATATCTTTCACTCTAGAATATACATCTTTCTCTCTGATTTTCCAGCCAGTTTCCATGATGCGCGGACTCAAGCTCCGCGAAATGTTCCATTCGTCTACATCGATCGGGGGAAGGAGGGAGGGGGAGGAAGGGGGAGGGGGGGCGAGCGCCCCGGCGGATATCGCGCGGCGCGCAGAAAATCGACGACAAAAGCGGCAACCTGTTCGCTCGACCTCGGCCATGGAAAATATACGCGGTCCGAGGCGAAGGATATCCCGTTCGGAAAATCCTTTTCAGAATCGCGTCCGTCTGCCATTGCTATGTATGACGCACAGACAGCTCGTCGGCGTACCCATCTTGCATTATGCATCCCGTCATAATGCAAACCCCCCCCCCTCACCTCCCTCACCACGAGGAGGGGGGAAGGGAGGTTGAAAGACGGACGGTTGAAGAAAAGAAAGAGAGAGAGAGAGAGAGAGGGATGGGTGCGAGCGCCAGATTCGCGAATTCCTTTTGCCTGTTTTGCAATATCCTCGGCATGCATTCGACGACCTCCCCCTGCCCCCCTCCCCATGCGATATCCTGCACGCGCGGCGCGTCTCTCTCTCTCTTTCTCTCTCCCTCCTGTTTAACACATAATCCCGGCCCGGTAGGATACACTTGGCATTGCGTTCACGTGCGATCGGAGAAACCGTTTCCACCTCGCTCGTTTTCTGATTATGAAATTATATCGCGCCCCTGAGAATATCGACGCCGCGATTAGGCAAAATTCCCCGTCGGAGAAGTGTATTCCGATCCGGATATCCACTTATATATCATGCCTATTTGTCGGGGATAATTTCAATTGTATAGAGTATCTGAAAAATCGCGCGCTCTCTCGTTCTATCAAATTTTTTTTATTACAAATAAAAATTTCGCTCGGAAAACAATTGTTGTCCACAGCAACTTGATTTCTGCAATTAATCATATCATATTTTTGACACAGTTCTTTTTAAGAAAAAAAAAAAAAAAAATAAAATTTGATAAAATATTAAATTTTTCTTTATCAAAATATAAACAATTAATTTAATGATCGTTAAATTTTCGATTATTAATACAAGTATAATTGACTGGATTTCCCGAAAGAAAATATTGACACTTAAATAGGGAAGGGATGAGATTGTTATTTTCCACTAACCGGGTTTCCTCTGTAAAATCTAAAATAACAAGAAGCAGATTCTCTTACACGTTGCCGTTAAATGCAGCTCTGCGGAGTCGTGTTATTCGTTTCCTTTTATCTCGGCTTAAACAAGAACGCAAACGATAGTCCGTGCGGAGGCTTAAACGGTTCTCCCACGCTGTATTTAGGCGGATAAGAGATCTCGGAGGAAAATAAGTGCCCCTCTCGACGAAGTGAAACACAACCTTGCCAAGCGGCAAAATAATAACGGAATAATAACGGAAGATCATCGCGCCTTTGATGAGAATTTTATCGCGTTACGAACGCAAACACCTTACCAAGCACTTGGCGTCTAAAAAAGGCTCTTTAATATCATTTTTATTAAAATTGACCAATTGCCGGCCTCTTTATTCACTTGCAACATTGCGGTCAAGAAGAACGCTTCTACATAATTAAGGAGCTTTCTTTTTCATTGAAACAATCATTTAAAAACGAAAGTATAAAGTAATGAAAAAAGTTGATAATGATTTCAATTTAGCAAAAAGTTTTATTATCGTTTCTCGATTATCAATTTAATCTGCATTTATCCGTGATTTTATTAAAAATTTTAATAATCATTTTAAAGTTTAAAATGCAGAACAATCATGCCTCTTCATTCATTCATCGTAGAGATTATATTCGCAGGTATAAGCCCGCGCCAGAACTTAAGATGTTTAATAAACTTTTGACGTGTAACGAAGAACTTCAGCTACTCATTATGCGGAGATAATACCAACAAAAGAGAACACATTCATTAATCGATTTTTCGAAGGAGCTATGATGTTTGTCGTTACACAAAAATGCAAAAAAAAAAAAAAAAAAAAATAATGACTAGAATAAGAATACAAATTTTATATTTACGATACACCGTGTGTTAAATATTTATAATAGTAAGAAGTAGAAAATTTCTTTCGCAATTTTCTTTGTCGCAAAAGATTTTTTTTTAATGAACTGCGTGTATCAGCTGATTGTGTCATCACGACGTAAATCCGATTTCAATAACATTGTCACGTTATGTGAGCCCTGATATTTTTTATTGATTCGTATTCCATCGCGTGTATTTATTAAAAAAAAAATACGAACTTATCACTGCGTGTGCGTCAACACGATGAATTAACTTTATTTTTTTCCGGAACCGATCAGAGTCACCAAAGCCAACCGAAGCGACGAATACACAACTATTGCGTTACACGGAAAAATACCCCGCGGAGATGCGCTAAAGCTGAAACAGGAAAAAAAAAAGAATATTTTTCCGCGACACACATAGCCATAGCGATTCCACGGCATCTCTCTTCGAACCGAACGGAATCAATGAGACCGCGTTGTGGAAACGTAAAATTCTCAAAACGGGAGTTTAGATGAGATTCCATAGAGATTCCATTTTACATAACAAAAAAAAGTAGCCGAATAAAATTTCAACCATCTTCGTGGACGTACTTCTAGCGAATTCTTGATCAGAAATAAAAAAATTGCGATTCTATAAAAATATCTTGAAAAAATATAAGGTGTACCTTTTTAACTCGATAATGCAAACATTGAAAGTTTGAATATAAGTCCAAAACAAAAAGTCGCAAGAAAGAAATATTTTCTTAAAATATAAGATAATAGCTTCAGTTGCACGTATAAATTAAAAAAAAAAAAAAAAAAAAAAAAATATAAAATAACGGACTTTTGAAGAGAAAAGTTTCTAAATCGATGAGACATTGACGTCTGCTTTTTAATATACAAAAAAAAAAAAAAATTATTCAATCAAAAATTCCACTGAAGCTGTTGTCTCATATTTTAAGAAAATACTTGTTTTTTTTTATTTCAAACCTTTCGTTGCCCCGCTACGCAAGCATCCGTTTTTTTTTTTTTTTTTGACATTTCACAATTTTAGCTATATAAATATTAATATTTTTTAATGAAAATTTTACAAAAAATAGTTCAAATTATATATATTTTGTGATATTAATAATGTGATCTGAAAAAAAAAAACTATTTATTAGAAAAAAAATAGACTTTTTTTTTAATCATTTTTTTTAATCATCAACAAAAAAAAAATGTTTATTTTAAAATTTATTTCCCTTCAAAGTTTAATATTTTTAACATCCTGTATATTGAAACAAATAAATTAGTAATTTTTAAGTACAATAGTGCGGCAATTATTTCTTCAATGCTGCATATTTGAGTACCTTATCATCAATATTTTACACAATGATAATATTAAAATCCCGATAGTGTTGACTGTGATTCTACTTTCTCCGAATGCAACAATTCGCGCAGATCGCCTTTCGAAGATGATGGCAAAGAGAGAGAGAGAGAGAGAGAGAGAGAGAGAGAGACACGGAGCGACGACGAGGATCTCGAAAAGCGGGCGAGCTCGCTCGTTTCGAAATAACTCTGAAGAGTGATTCCGTTGGCAGAGAGTGTAACGTATGTAACGTAACACGCGCGGTGTCATCTGTGCCGTGGCCATTTGTCCGAACCTCGTTCGGGCAAAAGAGAGAGAGATAGACAGACAGACGTAGCGGGCGTTGCTCTCGCATCCGATGCGGCTCGCGCTATCAAAAGAGCGCGGACGAGCTCTGCGCCGGCGTTGATAACGGCTCGCCGCCGTTCATATTTTACGCCGCGCTCATCAATAATTCATGCCGTGAATAATGCGCCGCTGTTTCGCGTTACTTTATACCAGGGAGGAGGGGGGGGAGGGAAGGGAGGTCTCCTTCCTTCCTTCCTTCTTCCTTGCCCATTTCCTACATTCTGCGGGGATGAGAGAGAGAGAGAAGGGGGAGGGATGGTTTAAGAGTCTCTCCCTCGAGGAAAGACTCGTCCGAGGGTAGCGGGGGAGGAGAGGGGGGGAGAGGAACGAAGTCGGAGGTGCGTATCCGGTCGAGACACTCTTATCTCCAGGTCTATCCACCGAAACGGAGACACGTTTCGGTCTGACCGCTCGCGAGGAGACCTGGCTCTCGAGGGAGGTTTTCTCAAGATAGTCGGGATGAAAGGCGTGTCACATCCGGTGGTAGCTTCCAGCTAATATAGCCCCCACATTCGCTTCTTTAATCGTAACGTGTTTCTTTAATAGGGCATCTCGATTCAAATAGATTTTGATGACGAATATTTTAAATCGAGCAGAGAGCAATTTTGGAGAAAAAAAAGAAGATGGACTGAAAAGAGAAAGTTGAAATAAATGTTTTAGGATAGCATTTGTTTATGCGATCACTAAGTTGGAATTAAAAACAAATTTTATAGAAAAATAAGGTATGTTTATATCGGCGATTTTTTTTCTTTTTCCTTTTTTTCTTTTTTTTTCATATATAATATATGTGATTTAAATTATTTTCTTATTTATTAATTATTTTTATTTTAGAAAATATTAAAATATAACGATGCAACATGCGCACGCGCCGATGATACACATAAATTAAACATTCACGTATCCATCTTCCGTACTCTCGTATAATTGAGAAAGAACGTTTCAAAAAATACATTCAATGTGCCATTGTTATTACTGCTCACAGTTATTTCTCCGTTTCGCAGTAGTTTGCTCGCAAAGACAATACTCATTCCAGCACATTCCAGTTTACCGTTTCCCTCGCAAGAGAACTTTGCACGCGTGCGGTTTGTTTTAACCTTTGCAATAGCGTTCACTTGGTCACGTCATCGTTCGTACCGTGAAAAATGGCGCACGCCTTGTTTCGCCTTAACTGCATTTTCCCATTGTCCCGTTTCCGGGACAACTGCGTCCTTTGCGACACACACACACACACACACACACACACACACACACACACACACACAAACACATTTCTGCCCGTTTTGTAAAACGAAGGCACATAGCTTCTATGTTTTTTCTCCCCGCAAATATTAACTTAACGTCTCGTATATAATGTTTATTTTGCATCGACGTTCTTTAGAAAAAATTAAATATACACAATTGTAATAACTACGAATACATTTGTTCTTAAGAAAAACTTATTTTAATTAAATCTAAAGATTATACGAGCAGAAATTACTGTATGTTTAGATTATTTAAGAAGTTGGTAATTTACTGAAAAAAGCACATTAATAATTATTTTTATATCATAGGTCTATTATATTTAAAAAAAGTGTAAGTAAATAATATTAATTGTAAATAAATTTTCTCATTAATATCGATACAAGAAAATAAGAAAAATAATTAATTGAAAGAAATTTGACGTTTCTTTCTTTTTGACAAATTATAAAATATTCGGCATTTATTATTACTTTACATTTTATTAAAAATATACTTGAAAACGAGATTATAATTTAGGTGATTGCATGGGAAAAGAAGATGAAAAATCTATTTTTATAAATTGAATTGTGAATTTGATAGCATTAATTGCACATCAAAAAATTGTTTAATGTACTTAATGTAGGACACACACATGATATTTCTATAGTATTTTTATCCATAAATGCAGTCTTTCTTACGAAACAATTGTACAAGCTAAATTTTGAAATCGATAAAATATTTCCGAATTAAAGTGTTTTCATTCATTCACAAGTTTCTTGATTAATTTGATACCGATTTCTTTTACAAATTTTCGTCACAAACATTATAATTTTTTTTCATCAATTTTCAAGATCAATTTTAAATACTTTTATTTTAATATCGTAATTTTTTGAAAGCAAAAAGACTCACATATTTGAATTTAAATGAAACACAAGATTTTTCGTTTTTATACCGAGCTCTTTCACTTTATCACGCAATGTTATTTAAAGTCACATTCTTCGATAGATTTGCTATCGATTTTCTTCTCAATAAAAATGTCAAATATCAATCCTGGCAAAAAAAGATTCCCTATATGTGGAAAACATTATCAATCATAAATATCATTAATAATGAATAATAAGAGATCGGATTTTCGCGCGGTATTTTGTAACTTTGCAAAAATAACGATATACACACGTAACATTTTTCTAAAAATAAATATATCTTTGCTCTTATATCTCGAAACATTTCCTATCGACAATTTTTAGCAACATATTCATTATTTCGCGGACTGATTTAAATTCTGAGATCAATAAATAATGAATTAAAAATTTATCCGCTAGTTATATAATATGAAAAATATGTAATACTTATCTTTCTGTAACATTTCTTTTTATATTTTCCTTTGATTTCATTTTTTCGAGTCTTTGATTTTCTTAGAAAATTATATTGTATTTTTAAATATATCCTCTTAATGTTTTCTGAATTTCTAATTTCACCCAAGTATATTAATGATGAAATATTGAAATAAAATTTAAAATTAAATAAATTTTTTGACAGCAAAATTTTTAAATTATATTTTATTGCTCTTCTCGATTATGTGATACTTTCTAAGAAGACTTGTCATATTTCCATCATCAAACGGATATTTTCGGCGATCGAACGGACTTATCAACAGTCCCTAAAACCCGCAAAGGAACGACGGTCGTTCAACCTAGTCCGATCGCTTCTCACGTGCTCTAGCCTCTCCTCGTCTCTCTAAACCTCTCAAGCTGTCTTCATGGGGGACGTTTTACCGGGAATCCCCATATCTAGCTCGCGCATCAGGCCGCAGGGATAGGGAAAAAGAGCCAAGGTTCCTCGAGATCCACGAAGGCTCGATGTTTCGTGTCAAATTAGCGAAAAAGTAGTGGCGTTTTGTCCCGCGGGAGATACCGCTTCGCGTAACACGCTGCAATCGTGTAAGGGACGATGGGATTTAAGAGATATCCCGCAGCGCGCCTCCCCGTAATTCGAGTTCATATATTGGAGGATTCCTTGTCGCAGATCAATGCGACGTTTCCCGCGGGGGATGTATCCCTGTCAACTTGTTCCGCGACCTTCTCGATACGCGGTCGCGCGGAAAAAAAGGAAAAAAAAAAATTCCATGACGAAAGTTTCCTCAGTCCGAGATCGGCGAAGATAATTTAACGCCGCGATTTTTAATTTATCACCGCGTTATATAAAAATAAAGTTACTATTACTTCTCTTCCACTGGTCGGAGAATAAATTCCATCAACGATTGTGATTTAATGAGTACAATTTTTTTTTACGCAGACCCCATATCTTTGCCATCTGTGTTTTTAAAAACGCAAGCAGCTGCTTGCAAATATAATGAGAATGATTTAGAGAAAATCTAATCGCGCATATTAATAATATCCTCCCCAAAGCAATGTAATTTATTTCTTACTAAGCTGAAACTTTTTTTATCTCTTTTTTTTACGAATGAGTTTTTTTTACCTCTAATCATGAGAACTGCGCCTAATAAGCCATTATCCTCAAACGGACGGAAAAAGCGGATGTGCGAGCGGCGCGAGGAAATTTTATCTAGTAAGCTAATTGTGATAGAATTCATATCCGTCGTTTATATCCGTCTTTAAAACGGCATCCATCTCGCCGGATAATTCTTCGTCCTGTATTACGTATCCTAAGCCCATTGCACAAAATTTGCATATTCTTTCAAAGCAGGTATCTGCACAATATCGACATATGACCGGAAATAATTCGCGAGAAAAAAAGTTTGGAACAACGAGGTTGTTCGTTTCCATCGGCGATCAGAAGCGAAAAAAGAGGACAGGGAAGACTCAAAGATACACACACACACACACACACACATGTGCGTTAGTAACACGCAGCTCCGGAAGGCAGAAATTTCACATTATACATGCCACGCTTCGCTTCAGAATATATCGCCACCCGATAAGAAGAAGCGCGTCCGACTTCGCTTCTTTTTTAACTCGATATATGGAGAGACGGAGGGACGTCATTTTAAATTTTGAGAGCCCGTCGACGCCTCTGGCGTCCGAATGACGTCGAAGAAACCGAGCGAGAGAGTTGGGAGGGAAAATCAGAATTTATTATTCAGAGACATAATTCTCGTTTTAGAACGCAAAGTATAATAAATAACTGTAGGTAGAAAAATTAATAAGTTAATACACAAAGTAATTATGTTTAGACAAATGAAATAAGTTGTATAAAAAGCGAAGGTATGTAGAAAGTAATAAAAAAAAGGGTGCAAATTAGAAACTTGCTTCCACATAATTTTATTTCCTTCCCTTTGTAATATAAAAATATTTAGTTCGATATATCAAAATTTGCGGAAGTTAGAGCAACCGTATCTTTTTTTTTTTTTTTTTAGAAAAATTCAAAATTTTATAAAATAAATCCTTTCATTAATTCTCATTAAATTAAATACCAATCATCCCTTAATGATATTCTTAATGATAATCTATGTAAAAATATCCCTTAATGATAATCTATATAAAAATATTTATCTCAAAATTTGTGGAAGTTAGAGCATGTAGGAATTTAGAGTAACGTTTTTTTTTTTTCGTGCACATACGGACATTTTGTAAAAATGTAATTTTTCGCTGTTTTAGAACGTTCCTAATACATTGGCATCAAAATTTAAAAAAAATAAATTAAAAAATAAAAGAAAAAAATTATATGAAAACAAAGCTTCCTCTATGAGAAAGCAAAAAGGAGTATAATCGAAATTGCGATGCTGAATATATTATTTATTGCAGATTGTAATATTCGCGCTCTTGAGAAAACACGATCGAGATAACAAATAATTTCTCTCTAAGATGCAACGGATTACCTTCGAGCTTCTCAATTCATTTGTATTATACCGGTAAGAGGCACTTGATTCCGCACCGAAGCAATTCGTCAACAAGCAGAAAGAGTATCGAAAGGTATCGAAAGATATCGGAAGCTGGAACGAGAGTCGAGACCTCATCAGCATCTTCGGCGTAGGGAGCAGATCGCGACAGGAATAGAAAATAACGAAAGGAAGCGATACGAAGGGTGCGCGACTTCTGAGAGGACAGGCGAAAGGATTACAGGCGAAAGAAGCCTAGGATAGCAAGCTGGCAGAACGGAAAAATACATGGAAATAAAGGCGCTAGGTAAATATACGTTATTGGAGAAAAGAGAAACTAGTTGCACGTAGCTGACACAGCGATATTACAATCCTAAATTAAAGGTACGATTGCAACAATTTATAACAATTTATTAAACCATAACTATTCATTAAAATTAGCTAGGACTTACTTAACTAAATATCTGCCTCTTTTTAGATTTGTTATTAAGATTCTTTAAAATCGCGCTATTACCGGATATTTTGATATTAAGAAAATTGAATTCTGTGGACTAACAGTTTTATAAATAATCGGTATGAAATAATATCGATATAGATAAGAGGATAAAAATATATAATAATTTTCTTTCATACATTTTTGCTTCTTTAAGAGGATGCTTTATTTTCACGGAAAATTTTTTTTTTTTTCAAATTTTGATGCCAATATATTTAGAATGCTCTAAAACGTGGTGAATGGCTTTATTTTTTATTTTTTTTTTATTATTTTATAAAATTTTGAATATTCCAATAAGTGTCTGTGCATTGCTTTAACTTTCACAAATTTTGAGATATCGGGCTAAATATTTTTACATAAACAGAATATTATTAAATAATGGTTGGTATTAAATTTGATGAGATTTAATTTTTTGTGAAATTTTGAATTTTTTTTAAAGAAAGATCACTGATATTGTAAAGGGAAAAAAATGAAATTATGAAGAAGCAATGTGCAAGTTTCTAATTTGCACAATTTCTTACTTGCTTACACTTGTTATTAAGATTCTCCCAAGAATTCTTCAAAATCACGCCATTATTGGACATCTCAATATTAATAAAATTGATATTTTATGGACTGACAGTATTAAATAATCGGTATGAAATAATATCGATATAAATAAGATGATAAAAATATATAATAATTTCCCCTTATATTCTCTTATATCCCATTGTTTAAAACTATAAATGGACAAATATAAAAATAAATAAAATTTTGATACATATATTAAGATATTTTGCGAGGATATTTCTGGATATTACTGTTATTTTTATTTATATAATTGCATTAAATTAATCTAATAGAAGCACGAATAATCTTTCAAGCGTGCTTTTATGTCAAAAGAGCTTGTCAATGAGAACGAGTCCGGTAAAATTTACACGTTGCAGTCTGCACGCACAATCGATGCTTACAATTCTCATTGCCATCTTCCATCCCTTCTAGAACCGCTTCCCTCTTCTTTTTTTTTTTTCCTAAAAGCTACACGCGGAGAAATCTCTTTAATGCTTTGCCTCGTCCGCTGCGCCGATTACGTCTTTACAGTTATTTTTCTTTATGAACGATCAAAGTAAATCGAGGAGGGTAAAGCAGCGAGAGGAATTAGAGAAGGTGGCCGAAGAAGGAAAGAAAAAAAAAAAAAAAAAAAAAAACGGGAATAAAAATAAATGGAAGAAGGAATTGAGGAGGGGATGGAATGATGCGTGAAAAAGAGCGCGCGCGGAAAAGCGGATTCGAAAGATGCGGAAAAAGGCAAATGAGAGGAAAAAATCAGAGGAAAGGATCGCGAAAAGGTTAGACTCGGTGAAAGATGCGACTGGGGTCGTTGAAAAATGAAAAAGAAAAAAAAAAAAAAAAATGTGGCAGAGGGGTGATCGAGGAAGATACAAGGCGAAGGGAGAAATACAAGAGCGAGAGGAAAAGTGCGAGGGGAAGTGCGGCGAGAAATTGTAAGAAGAGGGGCGGAAGATAGAAATCCGAGTGGTGCCGAATAGTTTCCTTTGGCTATCGATAAACTCGATAACAAAAAGGAAAGTCGGCGAATCGCGAGGAACAGCGTACCCAGCAACATATACAGGGTGAGAAAAAAGGAGAGATCGGAAAGGAGGAAACGAGGAGCAGGATCGCCAACTAGAAAGAAAGAGTAGAAAATGTACAAGAGGGAGAATTTCGAAGGGCGGAAACCGACGGTAACGGAACCGGAGATATATATAAGATAAGAAAGGAAAGAAAAAGAGAAAGGTGAGAAGAGGAACGGGGGGGGGGGAGGGGAGGGGAAAAGTGACGTGGGATTCGGCCAGTTGCACGTGACACGTAGGGACGACATGTCTGGACATACTCGTGGCAAAGACAGTGGATTCAGGAATCGCTGTTTGCTCACACCCAATCAAGAGTCGAATCTTTCTTTCGGTTATCTTCCGTACGTGAATCGCGCGCTTGTATATGTGTGTGTGTGTGTGTGTGTGTGTGTGTGTGTGTGTGTTTGTGTGCGTGTATGTAATTTTAAATACATGTGGCGAGCCGGGGGACACTTTCGCGCGATCGCTTTTCCGACTGCCATCTAATCTCCGAACATGCTCCGACTCAGTTACCCTACGTAGACATTCCCTTGGGATCCACGTGGGCATGTCCACGGTTGCTTGCCCGATGCAAGCTTAGCCTGTTAATCGAACGTATACGTCCGATAGAATCAAGTCGGCGAATCTGTCGAAGCGGAGAAATACCGTTGCGCTGAGCCTGCGACTTGTGCTACATTTGTCCTCAACTTATCTAAGGTTTTTATTCTTTAATGATTTGGAACATGAAAAGAAGATGGGCTCCTCATCTTGTCTTTTACTTTATTTTCGTGAGAATGTCAGTATAGTTGATTTATTTTCAACTATTGCCTTGCATAAATTCTCGAAAATTCAATTTTTTTTTATAATTAAAAAAAAATATATATTTTTGTAATCAAACGCATGTGAATTTATTACTTAATTTTTTCATAATTCTAAAAAAAATATTTTTGTAATAAACGCATATGAATTTTTTATTTATCTTTTAATCCATTCTAGTGTCGTATCTTATACTTTAAAAAGTCTATTTTATTATATAATATTTTATTATATAATATTTTATCATGATTTTATAAAGTAAAAAGATAAGCATTCTAAAAAGAAAATTTGGTGTTTAAATTAATTTTTGCTTTTATAGCTTGTGTGTCTGTATGAAAAAAAAAAAATATTTATAAACTTACAAAAATAGAAGATTTAAAAAAAGAAATTTTTAATAAATTTAGAATAAATAGTACAAGAATTATCTATTTTCAATGATCTATTTTCTATTATTGTGTATAATTTAATTTGTCAATTATTCCAATTTCTAATAATATACATGCATATTTTAGTAAATTAAATAAATTGAAATTTAATTTAAATAATGTGCATTCATTCTAATAATATCGATTAAATACAAAATTTAATAGAAACATTCTAGCAAAATATCAATTTACCTTAATTTTAGAAATCAAGATCACATTTATAAAAAAGAAGGAAAATGACACTCGAAGAAGAAAATGATTTAAAATAAAGTACAAGTTTGAGGGAATCGCCCGTGAGAGCAGTCCTGCTCTCTCCTTACCTCGGCTATACACGACATACGTTTGCGGCGTTATATCACTCAACGTGTGTATGTTCAGGGGTTTGGTGGTACATCGTATAATTTCATCTTGCGTGCCGAGACATGTTGGGGAAGGAACACGTGTAGGCGAACGTCAGACGCGGTGGGAATCCCGTATAAAATGAATGTAAGACATACACGGAGCATCTTCACGCGAGTTCCACCGTGTATATATATAAATTTTCTCTCTTTCAAAATTAATAAACGCGTGTCTCAAATATAACACGCTTTTATCATATATATATATATATATAATAGTATATTAAATTATTTAACATATATAGAGAAATGTAATAACATTTGACACATGCGTTTATTATTAATTTTGAAAATAAAAAATTTATTACGTATTTATATTTATATATATATATATATATATTTATATATATATTTATATATATTTATTTATATATAATTATTTAACATATATATATATATATATTTATATATATATTTATATATATTTATTTATA
>JBCAUJ010000052.1:2229427-2262418 GCA_038406275.1 Cataglyphis albicans
CTCAAATGTTATTACATTTCTCTATATATGTTAAATAATTTAATATATTATTCTTATAAAATATATATATGATACATGTATTTTACATCAATTGACTATTTAAAATATAAATAAATAAATAAATAAATATTATATATTTTTTTAAGAATAATATATTAAATTGTTTAACGCAAAAAAGTGAATTTTAATTAAGTAATATATATATATATAAAGTATCATAACGATTCTCTCTAATATTTTTTTATTACAACATATTTAACAATGGCTGGTTTTTGAGCGTGTGGGAGAACGATTTATGCGAGGAGACGATCGAAAATCACACTCAAGGCACAAGGATATCGATCCCTGAGGGAAGCGAGGTAGTTTGCTTTTCGTCGAATTTCCGCTCTCGAGACTGATTCCTCGGCGGGCCACGTCCGTCCGGCCAGACGTCCTCGAAAAGGAAACGGACGTTCACGTAATTTCAATGACCATCCGTCGCGCACGACCGCTAATTTCAGCTGCGCAAGAAAATCCCATCGTCCCTCGGGCGCATCTTAGTGCATTGCTTCACGTGCACGAGGAAAAACGGGAGAGAATTTCTCGAAGAACGTCGGGTAAATTAAGTCGAGAATTCTCTACCTGGTAAATCGCAGTCTTTCGCTCGGAATTAATTACTTATTCATTTCAAGCGGAGCACTAAAATTTTTTCGCTTTTGAAATGCTGTCAGAATGTTGTGTAAAAATTACAATAAACAAATTCATCCAAGCGTTTAAATAAAATAAATTTGTGCGCAATTTTATTTTAAATAGTAATATTTTTATAATATTAATAGCAATATTTTTATAATATTAAACATTCATTACATAATCAGTATCAAGCATTTAGCTACTTAAAATTTTTCGAAGAAATCGAATCGTTAATAATTATAGATTAGCATTCATTATGACGGACCTTGAATTTTTTTCATTATTTAATGACTATTAAATCCCTCTTTTTCTCTTTTCTCTTCAAAATTCTTTTCGCTTCTCTAAAAGGGGAAGTAAAAATTAAACTTTCATTTTTTTTTTTTTTGACAAGTTAGAAAAATGAAATTTGATGGACATTTTCCATTGGAAAGAATATTTATTAATATTTTCTTAATTTTCTCTTATCTTTATAGAAAGATAAAATGAACAGCCTCTATTCAATTTTTTATTAAAATTTTTTAACGGGCCGGAATTTGATTATTTAAATATAGTTATGAGAGATACAAGAAGTTGAATTTTAGAATAAAAAAAAAAAAAAAAAATATATATATATAAGTAAGTTTCATAAAAAAATGGAACAAAAAAAAATTGTAATTAAAAAAAAAAAATCTAATTTTTACTTCTTTTGAAGGAGTGTAATTTTTCAGGGGGGGGGGGGGATGTAGAAATATATGTTTATATAAAAGACCACCCTTAATTTTCGATAAAGGATCATCTTTTGAAATTTTTCACACTTATTTAGAAACATCCTGTATACCCATTGAAACCCGATAAACATAATTTTCTCGGCGTAAACCACTTAAACGATGCATAAAATAGCCGCGATCATTAAACGAGGTATTTTCGGGCGGTCAATACTATCGCTGCGACAAAACTGCGGCAATTAACTTTCTCGTCTTGATGCAAGTGTGCTTATTTTAGCAAATATTTCTCAGACGGTCGCTTTTATTATTACGATTCGAAATCGTATTGAGAAGTAAATAGAGCAAAAGAGAGGGGGCGACAAAACGAGATAGACGATGAGAAATAATCGATTCGCCGATCTGCGAGAGAGAGAGAGAGAGAGAGAGAGAGAGAGAGAGAGATAAAATAAATTGTGTAAATATTAGCTCCCGCAAAAGTGGTTATGGAAAATATTTTTAATCCTTTCGAGGAAGGCGAAGAAAAACGAAGCTGGATGTCCAGTGGTCACCTCGTTTCGCGAATATTGATATTTCTCCGTTCTCACCGCAATGGTGAAACACTCTCGCACGCATTTGTTGAGAAAACATAGCTGTCACGAAATCGTCAATATCACGTATCGAGACTCTGCGCTATTGCCAGCGGCTGTTTTCAGTTTTAATATATGCAAGCGCAAAGTCTTGTGCATGCAACTGTCGAAGAGATCTGTGCAAGATAAAAACTACATACGCAGATTAGTACGGAATATTACGATGAATATTTGAGATCGTACATTGCGCGTAAAAATAATTCTCGAAATATCGAAACAAAGCTGTTCTCGCTCTGAAAATATTTTAAAAGTAATTATAAAAAAAGAAATTAATTACAGAAAAAAAAAAAAAGATTTAAAGTGCCCCTGATCAAAAACTGTAACAAGATTTTAATTTACATCGAGTACTTTGATGCGGACAAATTAATTCGAAAAGTGTGTACACGCATGTCGACGTTTTTGATTAATTTAATCTGGTTCGATAGCAATATTTGTGCATTGAAACTCGATTGTTATTAATCTGATCTTGATTTAAACGAGATATGACTTGTCAATGTAATGAATCGTGCGAATCCGCATAAATTCGTCGGTTCGTTCGAATTCAAATAAATAGGCAAGCACAATGTGTCATGCGAATTAATATTAATCGTTTATCCACGACTACCGTTTAAGCCTTCCTGCATGCATTTGTTACACTCGATAACTTCATTTACGATTGAATTGCTGATAATAACAAATTATATAAAAAAAAAAAATATATTTTATCGATTAAAAATAAATAAACAAGATGAAAATTGTGCAAATTAGAAACTTGCACATTGCTTCCGCAATATTTTATTTCGCTCACAAAACTTAAGCTTCTTAAAGCAAGCGAGTTTTTCGATTTTGGCTTCCTCATAGAAGCAGAGATCTCAAAATTTGCGAAAATTACAGCGTGTACAGACATTTCTCAAAAAAAAAATGAAAATTTTATTAAGAATGAATCTTTTCACCGACTCTCACCAAATTCAATTGTTCTTTGATAATATTTTATTTATGTAAAGAATTTAACCCCATATCTTAAAATTTGCAAAATTTAGAGTGTGTAGACATTTTTCAAAAAATTCAAAATTTTATAAAAAATGAATCCTTTCACCGATCCTCATCAAATTCAATACCAACCATCTTTTAATAATATTTTATTTATGTACAAAAATTTAACACGAATTTAATAAATTTGCAAAAATTAAAGCGTATATAAACATTTTTCAAAAAATTCAAAATTAAAAAAAAAATTAATCTTTTCATAGATTCTCACCAAATTCAATACCAACTATCCTTTAATGATACTCTATTTATGTTAAAATAATTTAACTTCATATCCATAAATTTGCAAAAGTTAGAGCGTGTATAAACATTTCTGAAACAATTCAAAATTTTATAAAAAGAAATCCTTTCATCGATCCTCACTAAATTTAATATCAATCATTCTTTAATGATACTATATTAATTAAAAAAAATTAGCTCAAAATCTCAAATTCGTACATACATACATATAAACATTTTTTTTTTAAATATGATTTTTCGACGTTTCGAAATGATCTAAACGCATTGGCATAAAAAAACGGAAAAAAAAAAATTTTGTCACGAGCACAAAGCTGCCTCTATGAGAAAACAAAAATATATATCTCCATTTATTTGGAAATAAAAATTTATATTTTGTCTATAATTCTTATATTTTATCTATATTTGTATCGAAGAGAAAAAAAATTATTAACTTGACAAAAATTTTGACTTAACTATAATTCCGACTGGCAAGTCTCTTTTCATTTTCAAATTACCCCGCTGGTTATTTTAAAATTACACCAAATTACATACGAAAGACCCATGCAAGATATGACCCCTCGCAGCCACCATATCGTCAAGCTCTCGCTCATTAACGTAAATGGCAGCGGCCAGGTATATATACGACTCTCGATTCACGACCCGTTCCAATTCGCGACGTCCGGGATCGCGGCAGTAGTGGCACTCACGGGAGAATAGGTAGCGTGAAGTAGCGTGAGCAACGCGAGCGGTCGTGGCAAGTGGAGAAGCGTTTGAAGAAGGATCGGAGGGCCCATCGGAGCGATGGCGTCGGTAGCGATAGTCCGGGGATCCCCGTGGGAGACATCGAATAACACGTTACTCGCTCACGACTCCTTACACTCGGACCCTCTCTTGACCCGGCATCCCTTCTTCCAAGGGACCCGCCCCGCCACCCTTGCTGGGTACACTCGCCGCGTTTATACGACGGTCAGTGGATGGTCGTGGACATTTCTATTGCCACTTCTCTTGCTTTCGTTTATCGGTGACAATTATTACGGCGATCGTCGAACGCTATTGCTGTACACGTGATTAAAAAGATATTTTCTATTTTATTTATTAGATATTATATATTATGAAATTAAGAAGGTATTATATATTCTTTTAAGAGAATAAATTTATTTCCTGTATTATGAATATATTTCTATACATAAATTAATGTCTAAAATTAATTTCTAAATATATTAATCTATATATAATTAATATAAAATTTTTATATATTAAAATTAATATAAGATATTTATATTTTTATATATTAAAATTAATATAAGATATATTTAAAATTTTTATATATTGAAATTAATTTATATAAAATTTTTATATACTAAAATTAATATAAAATATATATAAAATTTTTATATATTAAAATTAATATAAAAAATATATAACAATATAAATAATTAATCCATATATTGTAAACTTATTTATAAGCAAATTAATTTTAATTTTTTAAAAACATAATGAATTAATGGATAATTAATAAATAAATTGAAAATTAAAAATAAGTAATTTTCCTAATGAAAATCGTAATTTGAAATATGCTAATAAACTCGAATATATTGTACAATAATATTAAAACTATATATCGGTACGATAAATAAAAAGGAAAGCATCTCGCAAAAAAATTGCAAGTTAAAAGCATGGCTGATCAAAGATATTTTGTAAAATAAAGGACTTTGTACATATGACGGGCAACAAAAAACAACGATCAGGACGGCCCACATGTAACAGTATAACAGCTTTTACTCCCTTTCGAATCCGACTCAATGGTTAGCACACGTTTACACGTAACTGTTTTCGCGATTCACGTATACATATATCCTCGTCCTTTCCCTATCAGATTTTTCATTCGCGTCATGCGCACGCTGTACGGGTTGAAAAGTTTTATCTGCGCTTTTAGCAACAATCGCGCGGACAGACGGATTTAGGGGGCGGCGGCGACGAAACGCGGTGACGAGGTATTTTCAATTCGGACGGCAGCTAGGGACTGCTGCACTCGCGCTCGAGCGGACAAAGGATCCGGAAAACAGTTGATTGGTCGTTCCCGTCTTTCTTGTCAGAGTCGTGATACCGTGTGACAGATCCGACCAACCAATCTGTTTCGCGACGGTTTACAACAACGTAACCGTCCCGACACGCTGTAAAAGCGCGCGATCCGACGAGACGCGCTTAAAAGGCCTCCGCTTCACCCCTCCCCCTCCTCACCCCCCCCCCTCTTTTTTTTCCGACTCCTCGCTTTTCATCCCGCGAATTTTTCGTCTTTCCCTGCCCTTCTCGTCCTCCGGCGCATTTTGTACATCGCTGTTAAAAAATCCTCCGCGTACGTAAGCTTGTATAATTGGACGACACGACGGAGATTCACGAGACCGGATTTAAGCTTTAATCCCGTCCCACATGACCACGGTGGATTTCCAAAGTGCTGTTGATACCGCGGCGTCCATTATTATTCTCTGCGGAAGCCTTCTCGGTGCGGAGATTATGCTTAAAAATGTATTTGCCATTTTTGTTCACGCGCTGGTTGATTCGCGATATCTCTGTATCCACGCAAATTTAATTTGCACGCGTCGATGACGAGAGAAGTAATCTTGGAGAAATACAGCGTGGTAATAAAGTTCTCAGTATTCTTTCCTTTCACACATTTTAAGTTGAATCAAATTACAAGACGTAAAAAAAAATCTATCGCCGTCCTGTGTTTTATACAGAGTTAGATAAGCGCCATTGTTTTTGAAATGAATTTTGCTAGAGTCCGTTTTTTTAAGCCTCGATCAGTCTTTCATCGTTATATGTTCCAAATTACGTTTCCATTTGCCCTTATCCTATTTTACGTTTAATTAGCCGTATCAACATTATCGCTCGTGGAATCAAAATGTCGAAAAAGACTTGCTGCAAATGACACGAGGAAATTAACCGGCCGCCATTTCGTTCTCTATCCTCTGCTAAATTAGCAACTTTAACAAATATTTCAACTAACGATTCTATTGCCTCTTGCACCTGCTGCAAAATAAAACCGATTGACTCTCGCCGAGAGTCATAAATTAATTTTCGCATGAATTGCTGTGCATTCATTTAGGGACGATTGTGGAAACGTAATAAGCTCAATGTTTTATGAACCTTTGTCATGATAACAGATCGTGAATGTTAATTGTTACAATATTGCGGAGATACACGACAGAAACACGATTAATAAATTGGATTGAAGAAAGATAATGAAAATTTCAGCAATTTTTTTCGATTATTCTATTTTTATAAATCTTATATTTCTTTTATTAAAATTTTAATAATGATAAAATTACTCGTGTTTGCAGGCACAAAAATAATATTTTATCGCGTACATTTGTGTGAAGCTCTTGCGTCTCCAGCAGCGAAAAACTTTTACTTTGATGAAAAAATAAGGATAGATTTTGCCGCGTAATTTCGACGAATATTTATAAAAAAGAAAGAAAGAGCCGTGCGCTTGTCAACACGCTTTTCTCTTGCGATAATGTGGGAAAGCTTTAATTTAACAGCCATAGTCGAGAAACGAAGCAATAACGTAATGGCACATTCCAAGAAACAGGTCGAGCACGATCGTAGAATGGATCGCGACCCAGTTACTTTATCTTCTTCGTTTGAAAAAAAAAACAAAAAAAAAAAAAAAAACAAACTCCCTCCGGGTTTATTCTCCCAAACGTAAGTCTTGAATTGTTAACTTGGACATTCGTGGACATTGAAATTGTAATGTTTAAAACGTTTTGAAATTGTAATGTTTAAACGTTCCCAAACTTTTTAATCCTAACCAACTTTATTTCATGAATTCTTTCACAAATTATTTAGCAAAAAAAAATACATGAAATATTTCCATTTCTTGATGATTTATAAAAAAAAATTGTTTTAATTTATTTTATCAATTATGTCATTTATATTACAGTTTATTATATACAGATTGATTATAAATCTCGGTATATTTTTATTTATTAAAAAATTAGAAAAATGGGTATGCACACACACAACATAATATACACTGTATATATATATATTTATATACGGAATGCGAGAAGAAATTTACAAAAGGTAGAACCATTTATAAACTGCACTTAGGTCATTTGACCTTGAATGACCTTCAGAGCAGTTCATTGAATTCGTCATGAGAAGAGCTACAAATGTAGGTGTTAAAAAGTTTAGAAACCCCAAAAAATGAAACAATTTTCGTCTACAACATTTCTTCTCATTTTGTTTTATTTTTTTATATATCTAGATCTCAATTTAAATATACAATTTAATTTGCCGCACTCCGTACAGTCATGACGTAACAGAAATACGTAAGACGCTCTCTCGACTAAATGTGGCCTCGGAGGAACTTGTTTTGTCAGTAAGTCACGCAACACCCCGTAGAGAATGGATACGAATGTGCAGCCCGAGTGCACGAGAAATCGCCCGAGGAAGCAAAAAGCTTTATTCAACGCCGGCACGAAAAGGTTAAATGCGAGCACACACCTCGGACTCCGATCGCAAGAAGCTAAACGAGAGAACATAGCAATAAAAGCGGAGGGTTAATTCTCGGATAAGGCCGCGATGCTGAATGCAGCTCGGCAAACGGCCCATTTGCTCCGACTTATTTCCTTTTTGGCCGGCGAAAGCACACCTCGTGTAGTTAGAGAAACGATCAATCACGGGGCTTGCCATTATTTATCGACTAATAGTCGTTAACAACCGCGTCAAAATTTGCACTTTATCCGTTACGGTTACAGTACAATGTTAAATATTAAATGCAATCGAATTTAATCTTTATTAAATTATATTAAAATAAAAGGAAATACAAAAAAATTGCAACAATGTGAAAGCCAATCGTGAAAACTTATCCGGCTTGCATTATGATAGAAAAGTGGTGATAATACGAATAATTAAATTTTTAAACAAATAATTAAATTTAAAAACTAAGATATACTTCATTAATTCTGATCTTCAAATTCAATTCAATATATCAAGTCATAAAAATAACTGTAAACAATCGATTTAATTTCTGCTGCGGTTAATCGATAGGAAAGTGTCTTACCATTAACATATTTTAGTTGGCTGTTACGAATTAAAAAAAAAAAAAAAAAAAACAGTTCGCGATGTAATTCCCGCTAAACACCGATGTTTGGACGAGACATTTTGATCCAAAGTCGGCGTTAAAGGGACTAAAGAGAGCGCGGCAAAACCAGCTGCATCCCTTACTCCGTCCCACCCCGACCACGCTCGGTCTTAATTGCGAAAATACAACGCGCTTATACTGCCACCCTTCCCCCCTCCCTCTACCGATAGCAAGAAGTCTGGAAAGCAACGCGGGCAATAAACACGGGGGCGCGCATTCTTAACTGCAAGGGCGACGTTGAACAATTGTTACTGAGCCGCGAGGGGGATGCTTAAATTTGTCTTCCTCTTCTCGCATTGCCGCGAACGAAAATTTCGAATAAATTTGTCCTCGGAAACAACGGAATAATAGTCTTTAAATTAGAAGAATTAAAAATTCAAATGTTTGTGATAAATCCTTCATGACGGGAGACTCGTTGTTTGTTTAATTTTCGCACGAGCTTCTTGCAAAAGGAGACTCTTTTCGCGAGACTAATTCGAGACTAGGTTGTTGCGAGTCGCGGCGACCTCCACGCGCCTCCTCCTTGGTAGAAATCTCGTCTTATTGAAGTCTAGTCAGCCTTAAATTGGCACGGTGCCAGGTCAACTACGGAAACCCACGCGTCTCGAAGGAGGTGATCGAGCGTGCGCTCGCGAGAGAGATGACACCTAACATCCCTCCCCCCCCCTCATCCCCCCCAAAAAGAGACCTTCGCGGATGTCTAGGCATCCTCCCCGCTCGTCCATTATTCCACGGCTTTCCGGTCGCGCCACAGATAATCACGTTAACAATTACGTGCCGGCTCCGCTGCGAGTCATCTAAATTGATTATGGAAGTAATTGCATTCGTTCTCGGGTCTCCGTGGCGAATTAAAGGAGACGTGAGAGGGAAGCGGACAGTTGCGTCTTGCGTAGGTGGCCACCCTATATATATATACACGTACCTATACCAAATTGCAGTTTGGAGAAAAGAAAATTCCAATCAATCGCGTCGATCCTTGTTCGAGGATGAATCTTTTTTTTTTTTTTTTTTCAATCGAAGAAAGAAATTGACTCGTGACTTTTGAATACGTATGACCGTGCACGTCTGCAAGGAGGGGAAGAGCAAGGGGGAGGGGGGCACGGTCCCCCTTTCTAAAATATAAGAAAAAAAAAGAAAAATTATAATCGTAATTTTATTATATATTAAAAAAATATATAAATATCAAAGCATATCGATCCGAGTGACATTTTGCGTCTCTCCCCCCCCCTCCCACCGCGGAAAAAATCCTGCGGACGTCCTTGCGTATGACATAAACGTTCGAAGATGTCAATGTCGAGATTGTCAGCATAAATTAGTGCACGCGATCTTACACCTGATCCTTCAAGTTGCATTTTGCGGGCCATCACGGCACCTTAAAGACGAGTATTCTCGAATGGACAACGATGTTCGGCGATGTCGATATGAGAATCGCGTAAAGAGTTCCGTCGTTTATGCTACCCCGCCCCCTCGTCGTTACGAAGAAATTCTGCTGGCATCGCAGCGAGTGAAGATTCGTTCATTGATTCGCGGCGAAGAGAGGCGAGGGGAAGAGGGAGAAGGAAAAGAAAAAAAAAAAAAGGATAGAGAATAACGGGGGAAAACCCTCTGCGAGATAAGGTAGGGGGTAGATGCCGCGTAAGATATTCCGTACCAGGTACGCAGCATCCAGCGAGTTTCCTTATCCGTCGCGTCGCCGGATGAGAAAGAAATCTTTAAAGCGCCCTTTGATTCATAGGATACCGCCCAGCCCAGGGAGAGACAGAACGTGACCTGGCATTAAGTGCCCTATAAAATATTGCGCTCATGTAAATATCCTCCAGTGAAATTCAGCGGCGGTGACGGTGGTTTGTCGCTTTTCTTCGATTCGCCCGTGCCACGCACGATCGCGATTTATTCTTAGACACTTTACTCCCTTCGATATTGTAACCCCTCCCTCCCCTCCCCCCCCCCCCCCGTCATCCTCCTATTCGCTACAAATTCAAATTCGATACGCAGTCCTAGGAAGGACTGTGCTGAAAAAGAAGTTACAGTGTCCCGGATGAAAGAAAAGCTTACCGAGGTCGGACTCGAAATTTAGCTTCGAAATTCGGTGCGGAAGGAATTTCCTTTGGGAAATCCGTCGCAAATGTGCAAGGCAAGGACGGCGAAATCTCGGCGAGAAATAAAAGTCGCAAGAGCGAGCATCTAGTTTGCATAAAAAATGAGCGGTCAACATTTTAATGATAATTTCTCCCCTTTAAATTTTAGCTCGCGATAAAATTTATAGATTTCTATCTCTCTCTTTCTCGCACTGCACCGTATATACGCAATAAAATAATTCAAATTGTTATTATTAAATATTATTTTTTTAATTTTATACAAAAAATCATATCAAGATTAATCTGCACGCGGTATGTATGTAAAAAAAAAAAAAAAAAAAAAATTATAGCAAGAGGTCCTTCAATCAAATCTGTTAAATACTTTCAAATTTAACTTATATACGTTGCTGCTTGTTTTTTTTTTTTTTTTTTAATTCGATCAAAATAATTTGCTCTCGTGTAATGCATGATTGATGGAGGCAATAAAAGCATTATAATACCAAAGACAATTAACGCGTGGAAAAAAAAATATATACATATATCTAATTTATTGCAAAAAAATCTGATGTATTTTAAATGTGATAAAAATATGTTTCAATAAATAAGCGATGTGTCGTCGAGAATTTAATAATGAGCCTTTGCCATAATTTACAGTTACTCGGCATCCCATATAAAATGTCCTCTAACAAAATTTTATGGTTATTCCCATTTTCCAAAAAAATATTCTAACGCATGGGAGCGTGTGTTTTGCTATATTCACGTTAAACCGCGAAATCAAATTTATGGCTAGTTTAGCAGCTGCAGTCGCGAAAAATTCCCGGTACATGCACTGAATGCGGCTATAGCGCGCGCTAGAGCGCTCGGGATAGAGGCTCGCTCAGAACTCGACTTCCAATTTTTTTTTTCCCCTCTCTACGTGAATGCAAGACTTCTCCTCGAAGCAAGCTAAATGCATAAATAGGAATATATATATATATATGTACGTGCTTTTATATTTCTAGATGATTATGATAAGCACATTCCATTTGTGTGATTAACAACATATTAATTAAAAAAAAAAAAAATTACATATTTACCCAGATATTAGAAAAAAATTCTGGAGAAGCTTGTGAAATGCACTTAGTAATGTATTGTAAATATTTGATTATTATTACAAATAATTAATAATAACAAAACGTTTGGTAATAAAATTAGAAATATTTTAAGGAAGCAAATTTTGCGTTTATTCTATTAAATTAGCCGATTAATCAAATTATTTCGTCATTAATTGTCTATATGTTTAGTTGAAATTATTTTACCGAAGCTCCCGGTAACTTTGACCAAGGCTGAATTATTATTATTATCATTATTAATTTTTTTTTTCAGTGTAAATAAACCAACTCTTGCATCGCGAACTAATTTAAATTTGAAATGTATTTTTTTTTTTTTTTGTGTAAGCTTTCTCTCTCTCTCTCTCTCATTACAAAAAAAATTCTATCGGATCAAATATATATCAAATTTCTTGATTGTGACACATCTTTTGTCGTTCGTATCACATCTTGCGAGATATAATATACTCGTTGTAGAACGCAAAAGTTTTTATTTGCACCATACACTTGTCAATGGATTATCGTAACTCGATCTAAGGACCCACCTGCTTACCCATAATTATAAATTTCTCGATGAATAACTCTGTCTTCGACGAAGTTTTAACTTTGTCGGTCATTAATAATCGTCATTATGAAACCTGCGATCGTTAATTTTTTTTTTTCTAATTTCCGACGTAAAATATCTTAGATTAAAGATCGCATCTCAAATTCCAAACTCTACGAGAGGAAAATCTCCAAATCGCGGGAAACCAACAGCTAAAGGGAGAATAAGATTTTTGATAAACCCCGTATATTCTTCGTGTGTCACACAATTTTGGCGCACACATATGCGCGCAAACGTTATTCATTTTTGTCAGACGTGCATGAGACTCGCGACGTGCAAAAGATTTTCCTTGCGTCGAGAAATCATATTTACAGTTGCGTGAACGCGGAAGGTATCGCAATGTGGATATCCGTAACACTAACACGTCACGTGTAATGCGTAACGACACGAATCGGCGAATAAGATAGTTTACATCGCGAAACTCGCGACAACAGGGCTAACTGCATACGAACCCCCGAACTTTTTGGACCGCTTTCCCCGTTTTTTTTTTTTTTTTTTTTCTCTCCTATCGAACTCGAATCCCCTGTTAACCCTTCATCCGTAAGCGTCGATAGTCGCTTGGAAAACGTTGTTGTCGACGTTGTTGCGATAGATGAGAGCTCGGGACCTGTGCGGAAAACGCGCGTGCAACCTTCGTCGAGTTTGCGAGGAAAAATTTCTGCCGGGAAACTTCTTAATTGAGCGGGAATACGTTTGCGCTCTTTGAATTTTTCCGGTCTCGTATTTTCCGTACTTTGCATTTTCCGCCAAAGTGCAATGCGGATAGTTGCAAGTCCGTGACTGTGAAAAGCGCCTTCACCAGCCGAGTGGCGTATCGTGAGATGAAAATTGTGGCTCTCTCGTCGAAATCAGGCGGGATCATGATTTCAGGTAAACAAGACATTTAGGGAGAATTATTTATATTAAAATATATGTAAAATTAAATTGGGGAAGAATTTTTATATTTAAAAATTAATGATTTATATTAAAATATTTATTATTAAAAATTAATAAATTAATAAATAATGAGATTAATAAATATAAATAAAAAAATTAATAATTTAAAATAATAGGATAAATTTTTTCTTAAAAAAGTTATTATTTGATTTAAAATATAAATAAATTTTTATGAAACTTTTAAAATTTAAATAATTTTTAAAAAATTAAAATTAATATTTAAAATAATTAAAATCAATGAAAGTTAATAATAGAAATTTAAATTTAAATTATTAATAAATAAAAGTGCCAGCAATTGCGGTTAAACTTTAAATAAAAATAAATTTATAAAATAATTAAATAATTAAAATTATATAAATTATAAATAAAATTTAAAATTAATATAAGATTTTATTTTTGGTGAAATATAATAAGATTAGGAAATTAATAATAAAATTATTTATTAAATTAATTTAAATAAATTTTATTAAAAATTAGGATTAGATACCCTATTATTTAAATGAAAGGGAAAATTAATTTAAATAATAAATCTAGAAGCATTAAAAATAAAAAATTTCCTTCGCTTACGGAAAATTCCTATATACATTGTACAAGATACGCCACATTATCGCCTCTCCTTTATCCACATACTCTTCGTCCAGCTCTCGATTTAGAACGCGAGGAGAACTTTTGCGGGACTACCTCAATTGCGCGATAAAAACGCGGGCAGAACGTAAACAAAGATTTGCATCTTGTCGTCGCTTTACGCGTGATGGAGGATAAACGAACATAACATGCCCCGGACTTTGCACCACGCTTCGTAAGATAGCGTGATGGTTTTATTGTAAAGGTAAAGGGATTAAGTGGCATTACTTTGCATTGTCCTTTGTAGGCGAGGGCAATTTATGCGAGGCCGTTCCTCCGCATAAAGTGCAAGCGTTTCGGCACAATGCTCGTCTTACTAATTTAATTGCTTTATGCCCATAAGAGCCACAATTTGCAACGGATTCGCTACATTTTATTTTCAGATCACACTCGATTAATATTATTTGAAATTCAATAATGTTAATCAAGTTTTTTTTTTTTGCTTTTCGTGAAAGAAATCTTTTTTTTTTTTCATTTTGATTCCAATATACTCAGTAATCCAAATTCTTAATTTGCACAATCGCTTCATAATTTTACTTCCTTCTTTTTATAATATCAGAAAAAAATGTCTCGTGTAAAAATATTTAGCCTGATAGAATTTGCGGAAGTTAGAGCGACCACATCATTTTTTATTACTTGTTGACATTTCTTCTTTTTTTTTTTTATTTTACATTGTCATCCCATCGTGCAAATATTTACCCCGTTTTTTGTTGCGTCAATATATTAATATATTAAAATATCACATATGTTCTATGATAATCTCCCTTTATACCATTGTGTCAATATATAAAATCTGAGAAATTAATAATAATTCATAAAGTAGAAGGAGAGAAAATTGTTATCGCATACAAATTGGCATTGAATGCGATAAGCATGTTACCGTAAATGAAAACGTGAAAATGAAATATTTTGCCACAACATGTCAAAGACTTCTTGTTAGATTCATTGAGAGAAATGGCGTTATAATATTTACCGTCAGTGACGGTAATTCTATTTGTTTCAATTTATTCAGCCGCCGACGCATGTTTAGTACGAACAGAAATTTCGCGATACATTTTACAAACGTGTCGAGTTTTGCTCAGTGTTTATATATATATATATATATATATACATCGCTCTTCAAATATCCTCGTAAAATTCAGCCGACAAAGTTGCCGGCTTCCCGCCACGATATGCTCTACATCTTCGTCACAGCGCGACTGTAAAATTCATCTCCCAGGTGGAAAAGGCATTTTCCTTAAAGTATACAGCACCTCACGCCATTGCGAGAAATTACAGCGCGCTTATATCCGCGTAACCAATTATATTAACGTCGCCAATGTATAGAGCTGCGTGAAGTATTTTCACTTTAAATATATCCACGCTTTTTCATCCCCGTTTACAAGCGTACCGATATATGAAAATAAATAGCTGTCGACGTTTCAGTAATGCGTTATCCCTTTACATTCAGCGCGGAACGGATTAATTATATTTAAAACTTTAATTTGTAATCTGTAATTGCATATACGCGCTCCCCCCCCCCCTCCCGCCCTCCTCACCCGACGCCATCCCCACGATCCGGTAATATCGAAAAGTGGTGCTCTCAGTCGACTGGCCTTTCGAAATAATGTGCGCAATAATTGTTGACGATGGCCGTTCGAAAAGATGGCCGTCACCAGTTTCTCGGTTATAAAAAAAAATCGTATAATTAATTGATATAATCTCTTGATGAGGAAGAAAAAAAAGGGGGAAAAAATTTTATTTTATTTATAGGATATTGCAATGCAATTCACATATATATTGCGAGAGAATGTTCGCATCGAAGAAGAAGAAGAAGAAGAAGAAGAAGAGCGAAGATGGCGCGACTATTTTTAGTCACGTCTGTCACCACGAGAATGTCAGATAAATCGATCAGCAGCTTTCATAAGGCGCGTTTCCTTCTCCCCCCCCCCGTCCCCATCTTCCATTTGGTCTCATAAAATTCACATAACCAAGTTACATTAGACGATACCCTAGCTACGACGCCAATTTTAAATTCAATACACGGAAAGCGTCCTCTCCGCGCAAAAGAGACGGCCAAACTTTCCCTCGTAAGTCAGTTTCTTTTGCATCGCCTCAACAGACGTGCATCATATCGAATCCCTATTTATTTTCAAAACGCAACCTTGTTTGCAACCGCGATTACATAATGGACACATGATATATTACGGCCTCCTTTTGCAAACTGAACAAAAGCTGCGGGCGCTCCATGTAAAGAAAAACTATATTGGGGCACGCATATAAATATATATGCATCTGTACATTTCTGCAAATAGGATTTTTTTTTATGACCTGTATGATATTAATCAATATTATTCAACATAATATTAAAAAGTAGTATGTAGTTTTATTTGTTAAAGCTTCTTTATAGAAAAAAAAAAAAAAAAAGAACAGGAATTATGGTATCTCGTTTCTCGTTATAATGATATTTTTTTGATATTATGTCTGTATAATATTTGTTAAAAAAGAAAAAAAAAAAAACATATTTGACTAAATATGTAAGATAGAAAATATATGATCAACATTTTTTTCATATTAATGGCGCTTGTTTGATGTTATTAGTGAAAGCAAGATGCTACAACTTATATTTTTTACAAAAAGAAAAGGTTTAATAAATAAAATTGTATATTATATTACTTTTGTAATTTTATATCGAATATTATTAATTAATTAATACTGACAAATATTGATTTATAAAAAATCCTATTTGTGCTGGAATTATAGTTATTGAATTGCACGTGGAATGCTACGAATTTGCAAAAATGTGCAAATTCGTTCAAAAATAAGTACTAAAAATAATAGAGAGGTTTGATTTCCAATATTAAATCTTGCTATAGCAGCGATTGTCCTTGATACATATTGCAATGAAAAATAAATATAATCGAAAAATAGAATTTCCATCACATAGCTTATCAATTTTCTATATTGCCTTCGCTATTGTCGCTATTCGAAAATTTTCCGATCTTATTGCATTGGATATGAATTGATATTATTCTTTTTTATGAGCTTGCATAAAATGTCATTTACAATTTCATATATTTAATATATTTAATATATTTAATAAATTTAATATATTAAAAATATTTAGGTTATTACATAATTATTAATTTTTTAATAATTTTTCATGCGAGAAAAAATGTATATAATATTGATATAAAATAAACGCCATTATAAAAGAGAAAAATATAATTAATATTCAATGCCATAAAGTATCTTTATGCCAGAAATCACATTAGCTGCGAGTTATCTGTAAAAATATAGGAAACGCGGATGGGAAATATTTCGAAAAAAATAGCATACTATTTTACGCAAGCGACATTTTCGACAATTTCGGCGTATCGTTTACCGACGAAATATAGGTCCCGAGATAAAGTTCGCCTCGCAAAACTATTTCACGTGCGACAGGTGTTAATTCCGCGTTGATTACTTTTACATCGTAAACCGGCTAAATGTTATCGATTCGGATCGTTACCGCTTGCGAAATACATGTATATCCGCAGTGGGATCCCATTAACGAACTATTTCCATTCCGCAAATTAATTTAGTACCGCCACTGAATATATTAACAGTGATTTGGTGAGATCGTGGGGAGGGAATAACGATTTGTGTTCTTGGCGAAACTTCTCTTACATAAATTACTTCCTGTTGACAGATACGAACTTACAATATTATTTTTTATTATTCTTATTCTCTTTAATAATATGATGGTAAGTGTCGCATTGTTATATTAATGAGATATCTTCAAATATTTCTTTTAGGATTTTTAAATAGCTCGGAAATGTAGGAAAATTGCCTCGCCGATTCGTTTTTAGTTTTAAGCGGTTTGTGAAAAATCCGCTCGGTACTTAGGCTCTCACGCTGGACGCGCGATAGTTTCTGTTATGAGATAGCCGTATGGATGCTCCATAACGCCAAACTTTTTACAAAGGCTCGTTTTTTTCCATGAATATATAACGCGACATAAAATATCTCGCGTGCGCAAGAGCCTCGGGATATTTTTGCGAAACTACTGCGATTTTCCGACCTGTTCTGTCAAATATTTATGAAACACTAAAGTGAGATATTTAAGATACGTGTATGTGACAGGTGTGTTTTAAATATAGAATTCAATTAAATTTATCTAAGAAATGATCCCCAACTGATATATCAAGCTTCAACTTTTACTCGAATCCGTTATATTTTACGAGTAGTATAATATTTTTATTTCAAAAATTACTTTTACCAAGAAATAATCGGGCAGAAGGAAACAAAAAAGACTCGTAACTATGTGCAACTGTGTTTGTTTCAGTGACCGGGCTTGAGCCAGACTTCGCTTACCCGCTGGAGAACGTAACGATCCCGCAGGGTCGAGACGCTACCTTCACCTGCGTGGTGAACAACCTCGGTGGATACCGGGTGAGTCCTTCCTCCTCCGCGAGCCGAGATCACTCAGGCAGCGTCAACGCCCGGGTAACTATTTTACCATTAACCTGTGTCCGCCTGTAATGGACTACTACCTTATCTACTACTACCTACTACTAACTCTACTACTGTCACTACTACTACTACTACTGCACCACTTATATGCGCGCGTGCCTGCACTTCACAGCACTGCATTTAACTGCACTATATCGCCAGCTATGAAAAAAAAAGGAATATATACTATATATATATATATCTGTATACTATCACAGCCGCAGAGCAACCACCACCACCAATCATCTCCGTATATGACATTCGCTTTCATCAATCAGCTGAGACCCGGTACCTATAAAGGCACCGCACGACTATGACACAGGCAACTCGAGTTTCGTAGTCTCTTCACGTTCTCCTATATCTTCGTTTGCTTCGTTGGGAAATATTAGCAACTCGCGCCAAAGAAAGAGGACTTCATCGCGAAACTGCAAACTCGTTCACGCGAAATGGCTAATGATGCCTTTTGCAAAGAATGCCACGTGTCGTTATCCGTTATTATAATAATGCTTATCGATCGCTACGTGCGTCTAGTTCATTATTAAACTTAAGACGCATCGTGATCATCAGCTTTCTCGTCTCCTTCGTATCGCATCGTGGGGATTGTACATCGTAATTTAGGGCTGACAGAGTGTAGGGTGTCACGCTCGCGTATTGTGTTTCAAGAGAATTTCATTTATTTCTTCCTAATACGATAGAGAGATTTGAAACGCAAAGTAGATCGAGCATTTATCGAGATCGATGTTATCAATATTAAAGCGTCGCCTAGCAAAGAAGGAATTTATTCGGATCGACCGATTGGTCTTTACCTTTGTCCTTTCTCTGAAAAAAAATTCGAATCGCGAGATAGACTCCCGAATAGATGCAGAAAAATTGATTCATCGTTGCAGCTATTGTTTATTTTTCTTTTTTTTTTCTAGCAATAGCTTTTGGGCACATCGTGTGATCCCCAGCCTCCGTTTCTATAGTTATACGTTTCAGAAGACACGTTCAATATTACTGACATATTAGATTCTTCCGATTTCTTGCCAAAAGACCCAATGACAAAACGCAAACATCGTGCGTTGACTCGTTAAGGTGTGCTTGTATTAAATATTTTCATCAATAAAAAACTTGATAATGTCAGTAATATTTTTAAATATTCTGTTTATATTCTCTGTTAATCCTTCCATCGATCGCGCAGCAACGCGCAAAACTCGAAAGAAGATTTCGTCTTTATTTTTACAAAAATAACTATGTATTGTCACAATTGTGGAATATACTTATTATTTCTTATCGATTAAATCTTTCGGCAAGGCTACTGCCTCAAAACGAAAACCTTGTATTTCCCAACTATCAAATAGCAATTATTTGATAAATATTCAATTTTCTTATAGACATTCTTCTTCGAGTCTTAAGAAGATTTTCACATTTATTCCCGAGATACATAATTACATATGTTTTATTGTTCTTCAGGTTCACAATTAAAATGAATTGCTCGAGAGACGCTATTTATAAACATTCCTCGAAACATCCCCCCCCCCCCCGATAGAGAATACAGAGGCGCGTATAACTTCCGCTTTACACCTTCCGGTGTAATAGCGATTCCCGCCAATGAAAGGAAGATTGATCAAGGCGCCGGCTCCCTATATGTGTGCGGTGAAATTGATTTCGCGTGAGTACATATCGCCGATGTGGCGTATCAAGCGCTTTTCGGCTCCACTTGTTGAACCGATAACTTCCCGATAGCCGAGAGAGCTTTCCCCCCCCCCACCCCCTTCTCCTCCCCCCTCTTCCGTTGACGCGGGGTCCCCACGCCGTGAAAAGAAATTTCGGCGCCGGGCGAAACCCCCTCGTAGGTTTTTAATTAAACTTGGCACTGTCAGAGTTTATAATTCGTTCGAAAATGCGATCACTTCCGGCAATGCGCTTGCCCGCGCCTCAACTTCCTTCCTACAACAACCCAGTCGGACGATTCTCCGTCCGGCGGGTCACGCTCCTTTCTAATAAGGTTCATCGCAATGGTTTCACTTTCTTTCCTTCGTTCTTTCACATTATTAAGGATACGGAGGTCTAAGGAGAAAATTTTGTTTCAATAGATTCGTAATTAATTTCGGAGAGTAAATATCACTCTGTTGAATATTTCAAGTTGAAAATAGTCAATTATTTGTTTTGTCAAAATGGAAGACATTTTTTTTTTTTTTATATATATATTAAGTTAAAAACTTTTGCATTAGTTGGAAAATCATTGTTATTTTATATACATTACAGACATGTGACAATAAATTTTTGCTAAAACTTATATTGCAAATAAATAGAATCTAAATTTATAATATATGAAAAGTTAAAGGAAAATTATCCAAGTAATTATTTCAAATAAAATAGATAATACAATTTTTTTATTACGTCCAATTGTCAAAATATAAATATCGAAGATATCAGTAAAGTATTTTACTTTGTCGTTTCTGAGAAATATTAGAATTGCGATATTTCAGCGATCATCACTTTAATCTCCCATAAAATTTGAGGAAGAAAAATAGCAGGCAATGTGACAACTGATGAAATTTGTCTATTAATTGCTTAGTTATCGAGGAAAATGCAGTTGCCCGCGTTATTTTGCTCGACAATAAATTTGCGAGAAACTTTCTAACACCATTTGTCACTGTGACAGATTGACATTCACGTGCCACTAATCGATTAGTCGGTAGCTCAATTTTAATTAAGAAAACTTCTCAAATAATCGTCTCATATGAAGTCGTACATAATCACTTTTAAGTTGATTTTTTATTGGCATCTAAAAATCATTGATATCTTAGATTTGCTGATGTTAATCTAAATCCATCCTCCCTCGTGTTCTTTTCTACTCCCGAACATGATTGCGATACAAAAAAAAAAAAATAAAAAAATAAAAAAATAAAAAAAAGATATTCAAGCAGACTTTGAAGACGGCTAGGAAGCTTCTGCGTCGAACTGAATTTCACTCTTCATTGAATTGAATGAGAACCGACAGAGCGAGGACATTCAAATCTACATTAACGAGCGCCGAGACGTTGCTTACAACTTGAATGCTCTGTGCTCTAAACGAATCTCGTAAATCGGGCAATGTATTGTAAGTTCGTGCCTTATAGCAAGGACGTTGAGACCTAGTATCCGGCTTTTTCGCTTGTTAGATTTAAGCTTTGATGCTTAATGGCACCCGCTGGAAAACCAAGGACTGTAGCTCAATGATTGTCCTAGGCAACAGCATCCACCGTTATTTCTAATAATAATTTATTCAAGCAAAAGTGCATTCGTATTTTGCAGGAGATAATTAAAATATGGACAGCATCAGCAATAATTTTATATGACAATTTTTGACAATTTTATATAACAAATTTTGACAATTTTTAAATTAAGATTTTATTATTTTTACTAAGATGTATTTTGGAAAGAAAATATATATGTGTGTGTGTGTGTGTGTGATTATTTTAATAAATTATCTTTACGCGTCATTTTCAGTAGTACAGAGAAAAATGTGTGGATTCTGTTGCCTGGATAGATGACAGCATATTTGAAATTCTCAAGACGAAAAGTTCCAAAAGATATTTCGAAACAGGAATGATGGGCATGAACCAACGTCACAGATTGTACAATCAATAATTACAAGTATATATACATAATTGTCTTCATAACACCATCTTATCAATCTCGCGAATTTAAATTTGACATCTCCCTTTTATAATAATCCATACATAAATATAACTATTAATTAAGTATTTTAAATACTCAATTAATTTTGATTAACGCTCCTTTGACAGATTAAGAAAATTCTTCGTATTTTTATCGAGACTATTTATCATTACATTTAACAAAACGTTAACAGCCTCCGATTCTGATTGCGGATTCAATTTTTAAATATTAAATGAAGACGAAAAATTATTCTAAGAAAAATTACAGATAGAGTAACTTTCATTCAAATATCCTGTTGCTTTAAAATACGTCACGATGACGATTCTTTCTCATCAGCAGATGGCAATCATTTTTGTCATTAAATTCCCCAAAATCGACGTAATGAAAAACATTCTATCCCCTCCCTTCTTCCTCTTCCTCTTCTTTCGATACGAAAACATTGAGATTCACATGGGCTTGTCCACGAATGCACAATTTCTATTTGCACATGTGTCTGTTTATAATGCATAAACGCATCTGAGATTTGAATGTTCGTGCGAGATGAAATATGGTGCAAGTTGCATTGGAGAAGGATTGAGATGTTCGGATGACGTGTTATGAGTAATTGCCGAATACGAAGGGATCGGTGCTCAATACGTATTGTTCTTAGCGTGAATTCCTGTCTATATGCGAGAGGCATGCCAATGATGCATGAATACATAATGAAGAGTACACGAGGTTGCATGAGCATGTTTTTAACAATAAGCATTAATCTATAGACAGAATGAACGAAATGTGTAATTTTATATTAGAATTTAGATCAGAAAGGCGATAGGTCGTTCAGGTTTTAGCAGCGATAAACAAATCTAGCCATTTAATTAGAGTAACCAAGTCTCCATTTATGTGTGTGTGTGGGTGTCTTATAACACATCACTCAATAAGTCCCCGGTCTGACACATGGCAACATTCTTGACAGACCCACGTGATTTCTAAAAAAAAATTTGTTTTTCTTAGACCGGAGACTTATTGAGTGATGTGTTATATATTTACTCTGTTAAATGTACGGTGTTTCTATAATTTATAGAAAATATTATAATAATATTATAAAATGTGCAACATATTCCTGTGATATTAAATTAACAAATTATGTACGAAAATCGCAATATCCATGCAATATATACTCTTTATAGATATTTCACGTTAAATGCGACCGTCTGATCTCATTTGCGTCTTCCATCTTTGCGTAACTTTCCAAGCGAACAATAAGCTCTACTCGCTAACATGGGGGAGAGCCAGCGCCATGCCATTTTCATTCATGCCACCCGGTGTACGTATGCCGAGAGCGTACGCTGGAACGAGTAATTTCGTCCGAAACGTGCGTGTCACGCGGATCGGTTAATCGTACGAATTCCGCGCACGCGGCTGCGCGGATGAGTGCGTTTCGCTGTACCGTCGAGCGTGCCGCGATGCTCGCAATCGCGTCGCGCTCCCCGCCATAAATTCTGACGTTTAACCCCCGCCGTTATCAGCGCTCTCGAGCGCTGCGCTCGAATTTCGCGCGACATCCCGGAATAAAATAATGATTAATGAACAATTGCCCTCGTATTTGCGAATATGCGTATATACACCAAGGAGCAGGTTCCAAAATTTTCCCGCCACTATATATGTACATTTAACTCTATAGTGTTTCTCCAATAATTTAATCGCTTTTTTCGAAATAAAAATTTTATTTCGAAATTCTGCCCTCTTCTCTTTATTTCTTTTCTTTATTTTCATTATTAAATATATAAATATTATTAAATAGATAAATGAAGTAAGAATTAAATATAAATTATGGAAGGAAATTTTAGAGTTAAATGGGAAAACTGACAGATAAGAGTCAAGATGGAGTCAATATGGAATATAAATATATAAAGATAACATTGAAATCATTATATTGTCAGTCATTGACGGATATATATGTGGCAATTGGCGTTGTCCACTAAATTGTTTTTTTTTTTTTTTTTTTTTTGTAAATTGTAGTTACCTTGTTTTTTTTATTAATTTAAAATTTGACTGCAATAACAAATATTGCGTATGTCAAATTTTGAAATTTTAATGTAATCTTTGAATATTAATAATTATATATTTACACTCATGCTGAAGATGAACCAAAATCGATTCGGAACGTACGTATTTTGAACGCACATTCGTTAATAAAATCTAACAATAATAAGTTCGCATACCCTTGGCTTTTATCTGTCAATTAATTTAATTGTTAGTATTCTGATTGTTGTTATTATTTAATCGCAGAGTCGCAGCGTTCGTAACGCCTACATATTCTCGAATTAACCCTTTCGAAAGAAACGTGAACTGTAAATTATCTATTTGAAAATATTAACTGTCATTAATCAAATTATTTTAACTGTCATATGACAATACCTCATATACCCTGGCGATATATATTTTTAAAAATTCACAAACACTGAGAAAAAAGAGAACACTTTTATTGTTAAATTATTTCAAATTATAGAGAAATTCTCTCTTAAATTTTTTTTTTAACTTAAAAAGAAAAGATACAATTTTCTACAAACATAATGCTAAAAAAAAAAAAATGTTTTTGAAAGGGTTAAAGTCGGCTGCGGAAAGGAGAGGGGAAGGGAGAAACGATCGCGCCGAAAAACTACGAAATAGCCCACTATCTCTTGGAATTTCAACCGTGTGACGCTACGATAGTACGGAAAGGGCTAGTGTGCGAGGTAAAAAAGGGTCGCTCCGACAAAGTTGTCCTACCGTGCATCGCAACGGCAACAAGAGTAGGAGAAAAACAAAGCGAAACTTTTAATTAGCGAGTTTATCCATTTATTTTACACGCCGCTGAAAAAGGGGAGCAGCCGCGCACCTTAGATCAGCCGGTCGCACAAAAGTCGAGAAAATAAAAACTTGGGAAACGAACGTCGGCGCTCTAGAAGTGAACGACGGTGTTGGAAATGGAAAAATAAAACGCGAGGGATGAGAAGGGATGGAGGAGAGGGTGAGCTTCGGCAAGAAGGGGTTCTGAAGAGCCGCGTAGGTGGCGGGAAATAAACGAGGTGCGGGTAGACTGGACCTAGGCTCCCGATCCCCACAATGCGCCACAATGGAGCGCCGGCGATGGTTTTGCATATGAAAGAGGGCCGAGAATGGAGGGAACGTGGCGCCAAAGGCGGGGGGATAGCGAGGGGGAGGAATAGGTGTACGTTACGCGATATTATATCGGACTAGGGTAGGTTACCCACTCGCTCCCTCATCCTCCAGTCTCTCTCTGCGTCTATCTATCCGTCTGTTCCCTTACCCGCCGCAAGTTCCTTCGCGGTTTCTCCTCCAACATCCTTATAAAGGGCCACGAAGATCGGCGAATAGGAGGAGAGGGTTGTAAAACGAAAGTACCACGGGGAAAAGAAACTGCATTAGGTAAAGAGAGCGTTTTCGCGTTAAGATAGAGACTCGTTTCCACACGAGGGTGCGTCCTTTAAGTTCTCTTCATCGTCTCCCCTATCTTTACTTCTTCCCGCTCTAAATCCTCTACCTTTTCTTCATTGTACTGCAAATTTGCGATTCATTCCTGATCTGGAAGACTGGCGCGAGTGTGTCTTGTGGGGAGAAAAAATGGAGAGGGGAAAATGACAGTTCTCGTACAAGATTTTCCTTTTTGAGAGCGCCGGCAGAATCGCCCGGCTTTTGAGTTTTGACTTTCGGATGACTCGCGACTTGTGGAAGGAGAGGCGACGTTATTGTGCCGCGCTTTCGTTTCGTTGTCGTCGCTGATGCTTACGTGACCTTATCCCGTTCGCGTTGCTATGGATACGTTCTTCCAACCGATTTTGATATCGCGTATTCGTCAGGAGTCTCTGTCACCGGGCTCTGTGAAATAAGGATTTCGCGAGGAACTGTCCTAAGTCCTCCTTTGCTTGGCAATAACTGCGGGATAAGAATCTTTTTCCTTCAGTTTCGCGTTTCGAATGCTCTTTTCATGCTGTTAATATTTTTCGCTTATTATTTTCTATTTTATCCTCTTCTGTTTTTCGCTTCCTCACAGAGGCTTTATTTTCATGATTTTTTTTTTTTTTTTTCAAATTTCATGCCAATGTATTCAGAACGTTTTAAAACGTCAAAAAATCACATTTTTATAAAATGTCCGTGTGTGTGTATGTGCACAAAAAAAAAGACGTGGTTGCTCTAACTTCCGCAAATTTTGAAATATGGGGATAATTTTTTTTTTATATGAATAGAGTATTATTAAAGATTGATTGGTTTTAAATTTGACTAGGAAAAGGGGTTTATTTTTTATAAAATTTTCAATTTTTTAATCAGTGCACGTTCTAACTTCCACAAATTTTGAGATATCAGGCCAAATATTTTTACATGAATAAAATATCATTAAAGAATGATTGGTATTGTATTTGATGAAAGTTCATTTTTTACGAAATTTTGAATTTTTGTAAAAAAAAAAAAAAAAAATGTGATTGCTCTAATTTCCGAAAATTTCTGTTTCTAACGCTCTCTCCTTTTTCATTCGATCTGCAACAATTAATCATCGAATGAATCGACGATAATATCGCATAAATGTTTAAGAGTCGCGAAGCATCTATCGCCCGCTGTGACTTTTTCGCACCCTTCTTCGAGGGAGGGGCGGGGAGGGAGGGAGGGAGGGAGGGTGGTTCGCCACCACCCGGAAGATCGCTGGGCGCACCAAAAGGTGGAATGGGGTCGCACTTATATATTCCGGCATAATATATTATAAGTGGAGGCACTCAGAGGGCCGTCACTACCAAACACCCGCACTCTCCCGCATCCCGGATCATCCGTCCCCTTCCCTCCCCCTTCCCTCCCTCTCTCCCTCTCTCCCTTCTCCCGCAAACATCGTCCCTCTTCATCTCTCCTCCCCGCGCCCGCTCTCTATACACTCCGCTCGCGGGTTATCGATAAGAACCGCGGAACTCCTTTGTCGGTTGATAGATAGCCTTTCAGAGCGATGCGAGGTCAGATATTCGACATGGTACGGGTTCAATTTCATGCCAATAATATCTGTGCAGAGGGAGACGAATAGGGCAGAGAAAAGGGGTGGGGTGGGGAAAGGAGGGGAGAGGGGGATGAATATTCGCGATACGCCGCGCTGCAGTTTCCTTCACCAAAATAGCTTCCACCAGAATGCAAGGTGGATTTATGATTAATGCGTGTTAACCGGTCACAATTGCGTTCTCTCTCTCTCTCTCTCTTTCGCTTCCCTCCGCCCCTCTTCCTTTCTTCATTGATTTTAATCCGCGAAAAAAATGGGTTTAATTAATGGCGTATATCAGCGGCGAAGCTGCAATAACCGGAGTGAGTTCAATTTAGCGTTGATGATGCGAAGGATCGCGAGCGAAAACGCGGTAACCCACATTCGGAATAGTCACGATAGTTACTTCAGAAGTAATATAACTTGCAGAACATTTACGGGAGCGTGAAGTACTTCCGATAAATTATATCAATACGCGTGAGAGAGAGAGAGAGAGAGAGAGAGAGAGAGAGGAGTACGGGCAAAATATATTTCCTTGATTGACGATTATATTTCCAGCCTTTTATTATTTTTATACGTAATAATACGAAGCCCGCTCTAGTTTGTTGTAAACATAACGTTACATCCTGCGAGAGCTGAAACTTCGGTACTAAACCGTTATCTTTCGCGATCTATCTTTCTCCTTTATTATTCCGAAAAGTTACGTTCCACGGGGTTATCGTGCTCTCGCTCTCGCTCTCTCGCGGAATTCTTCATATTTACACAGCGGCGGACAACCATCGTGGCGCGCAACGGTACAGGTTTCCTTGTCGAGATATGCGAGGGAAAAGCCGAAAGCGGAGCGACTTTGCCATAAAGAGGGAGATTCTTTCGTGGAATATACCGACTTCGGATATGCCCGCCTTCGAGATGATGTATACGAATATTTCATTCACCCGCGAATAGAATGCGCGCTCCGTGTTTATGTCTCGTTCTACGCGCAGCCTGACAGAGATACGTTATCTCGTAATCGAGTTCATATTTGAATCGTGACAGGAAGGTTAAAAATGTATTTGCGAATAATTTAGAAGTAACCGAGATAGAGACAGTGAAAGTAAAAAAAAAAAAAAAAAAAAAAAAAAAGATGGAAAAGTGCCTTAGGTTAGCGGGAAGTTTGACACTTCCTATATATTTTTGTACATCGATGTATGTGTCAAACAATTTTCGAACTGTGCTTGATAATTAGCTCTTTCAATATTTTATATTTAGCATAATTAAAGCCAATCAAATGTCAATTACATTTATATATTTTATATATCAAGAGTCGGGTTTTTATTTCTTAATAAAATTAAATAAAAGCAATTGTATGAAAATTATATGTCAAATTTGATATCGAAAGAGTTAATTAAAGTATACATAAGGCAACAAAGAGACATTTAGCTCGAAGGGCGAAATATTTCACGAGATAGATGATTAGATTTGCGACAAAAAATTCGTAAGAATGGAATCGTTAATTAAGGAGTTACGCGTAGCGGTGAGATTAGGCAGGCTTCGATTAGGCAAGTTTCGAATCGGCTTGAACAAAATTCCGCTGTCTCTAAAAAATGGGTTTGTGAGGCCAGGTGGCATGGATCAAAGCGGACACCAAGGCGATCCTAGCGATTCACGAGCACGTGATCACAAACAACGCCCGTCTGTCAGTCACCCACAGCGATTACAACACGTGGACGTTAAACATTCGCGCAGCACGTCGGGAAGATCGCGGGATTTATATGTGCCAGGTCAACACGGATCCCATGAAGAGCCAGGTGCGTATAAAAAATCAAAAAGTTGCAAGGTTCATTTTGTGAAAAAGGATAAAGCTTGATAAATCTATCTAAGACAACATACTGTGGAAATGAAAAAAAAAAAAAAAATAAATAAATAAATAAATAAACTATAATAATAATTTTTACAAAATAATAATTATTGCGAATTAATAAGAATTATTATGAAATTCATATCAAGTAAAATATTGGGGAAAAAATATTAGAATATTTCTATAAAAATCTTCTGATGGAAAAATTAATTTTTGATTTTATTGATTTGATTAATTTAATTTAATTTTTAATTAAAATGTCCTTTCTTTCATGCATATTTCACGATCCTTTTTTTGCACACACGAATGCGTTATAATTTTTTATCCTCGCGCATTTTGCAGAGCGCGTTTTTGGAGGTGGTAATACCGCCAGACATAATCTCGGAAGAGACTTCGAACGACATGATGGTACCCGAGGGAGGTTCCGCGAAGCTGGTGTGTAAAGCGCGTGGCTATCCCAAGCCTGACATCGTGTGGAAACGAGAAGACGGCACTGAAATCATTTCGCGGGCCGGCGTTTCCGGCGGCAAGACAAAAAGTAAGGCAACTCAAAATTTCATTTTCGCCTCCAGTCGGTCTGCCTCTACTCTCTTGGGAAGGACAAGCAATATTCTCCGAGCAGATTCTTTGAGAACTGAAAGCGCAATTAAAATCGAACTCATCGAAATGGATCAAAGGAATTTAATCGCTCGTATCGATATATTTAAATCACTGCGTTTTGAAACTTTTAAAATAATTGAGAACAGCTGTTCATTTTCGACAAACGCCTATCATTTTTAATTCAGAATCCGGAAAAATACTTAAAATACTTGAATAATATATTCCTATTTTATTTTCAAAGTCAGTTTCAATAATATTACATTTTTTAATAATTGTCACTTCTTTAATAAATTAGATGGGAAATAGATTTAATTTGATGACGATTAATTTCCACGGGGGGGGGGGGAGAACATTTCTGCGGCTGTGCGTACTAAACTCTTAGGTCGATCAGATATTAATAGTCGTACACTTGGATTATATGCAACGAGCTAACTTCTGAGACCGTTCCTTGCATATTGCAGTACCCACTGCAGGAGGCGAAACGCTGACTTTGTCGAAAGTAACGAGGGGCGAGATGGGTGCCTACCTATGCATCGCCAGCAACGGCGTGCCTCCGTCAGTCAGCAAGCGAATGATGCTGCACGTGCACTGTGAGTATTAGAGTGTATCTACTATTTTGTGGAGCGCGAATCGCCCGAGTCTCGCGACGAAGAAAAATTTTTCCGCATCACGATTGTCAAGTTTCGGCAATGTTTTGCCAATAATTTTGTAGGAAAATACGAGTAAATTCTTGCCGAAATAAGATTTAAAATCTTTTTTCAAACGTCACGAACGATCGCTACGATGAGTGAAAAATAACAGAGGGACGACCGTGCGATTTATCGCGTTAACTCGGCACAAAGGATGTATTAAAATTTATAAAGTAAACATTGCTCTGTAATAAATTAAAAAAACAAGCTATATATGAAAAATCTCCTGCAAACTTTACAGATTAAAATTTATAAATCTACTGCGTTCACAATAAAGTCATGTGTGTTACTATTGTTATCATTTTTTTTTTTATGATAATGTTAAAAATATTAATTTTTGGTTGCTTTAATTTTTTTTTATAATCCCGATTTAGTTATCCCATTTTCCGAACGCAAGAAACATGCTTGTTTTTTTTAATTTAAGTTTTGAAAACTTTTTTTTTTTCCTTTCCTCTTTTAAAAAAGGCATGTTAATTGAATGAATTCAGTTTGTATCGATATATATATATATGTAATATAAAATTTTCCAATTTTATCAACGACTCTTTGATATGAAAATGCGCGCGATTAAATTTATCTGTGTAAGAATGTTTTTGCAATACATATTTTAGAAACAAATATATACAAGTACAAATATGTTAATTGAACTAATTTCTATATATTGTCATTATACGCGTCCTTTTGGTAATTTTTCGTGTAATTTACAAACGAATAAATATTTTATATAATTTACATACAATTATCCGATTTATACAAAACATTTTATAATGCAAATAATTTAATATTGAAAGCATTAACACACATTTGGGCTTATACATGTTTATATTATAAGTTGCACTATATTTTTAAGATAAAATATATATTATAATGTTATTGTAATGTTTATTTTTTTCAATGATGTTTATTTTTTTAATTTTATAATGTTATTGTTATATTTATTTAAAAAAATTTTTTTGAAAATAAATTTAAGTTGAATATTATTATTATTATATATTGTAATTTTATTTCTAGTTTTTTCCTTAATGCCCTAACTATCCTTATAGTTCTAATTCTACTTGCTGGCTGAACCAGCAAAAATTCGAGATTTAAAAAAGATATCCCTAATCATGTACTTAACCGAGTGCCCTAAACGCGTTCCCTAATCGTACCCTGTGTATCTCTCGTTACGCATTTTGGCCAAATTTATTTTGCACACCTTATACGCATTCTTCGGGCCAGTTGGACCTACCTTTCGTTGCTCCTGGCCACTTTCTGGATCGATCTCTAATCAGAGATTGGGCAAAGGAAATACACATTCCTTTTATCGCCGGCTATTTATTGTGGCCGGTAAATAAACGCAAGATTTTTCTTGCTCATAAGAAGATACGAACAGATGAGTCTGAATATTTCACGTTCGATGACGATCGTGCGATATTACGATCGTTTGTTAAATGTTCATTCTAATATAACTTTATTTTCACTGAGACAAAGCCAAGATATCAATCAAAATTTTAATTAAACAATTATGCTAAATTATGATAAATATATAAATTTGATTAAAATTTATATATTAATATATAATTTATTTAATAATATAATAATGAAAATATATAATAATATATAACATTAATTTATATAAGATATAATAATATATGATTTATAATAAGATAAGATTAATTTACAAAATATTTATGCCATTTGTTATCATATTATAATTAATTTTTAACTGATTGATCACTTGGTTTCTTATATCAGTTAAAACAAAGTTTAAGAACAAAGTCTACAAAGAAATTCTACAATATGGATGAGCGCATTGGATATAAATCCGTAATAAATGAGGATAAAATTGCCGCGCGTTGAAAGAATGAATTATCATGACATAATTGATAAAATTACTGTCGCTCTTTATTCAATAAATCAGATAAAAAAAGTTTTCTATAATTTTTCTTCTTTAATTTAGACTTTAATTTATTTTTGCAATAGATGCAATGCATATTAAAAAAAAACTTATTAAAAGTTATTTAATTTAATCTGTTTAAGCTCATCCACTTAAAAGTAACGGATTTATTACAATCTATAATCTATAATTTACATCTACAATTTCTATGAATCCGTTACTTTAAAATTAAATAAAAGTTCGTCACTCACCGGCACTGATGCGCAACAGCGGAGATTTGGTCTTGAGGCTACGTTGTCTGCAACACACAAATATAAAATCCAAATTATAGCAATGTTTAAAATAATTATTAATATTTCAAAAAAATATTATTGTGCGAATTTTATATCCGATGAGTTTAATAGTAAGAAGGTATATAAATATGGAATAATTTTATAAATTCTAGAAAAGAAAACTATTTTTTTTAAATAAAAGCTTTTATAGTATGAGTCTCTCTTGTTTGAACTCGATTATTATCTTAAATCGAATAATACTGGAAATAATGCATGTACGGGATTTATAATAATAAAGTATAAAAATAATAATACTCACCCTTGGGTTGCTCCGCCGATGCAGGATGCCTCTCCTAGGCCTCCTCCTCCTCTCAGGATTTTAGGGGGTCGTTAGGTTGATCTGTAACATACAAATAGGAGATGCAAATTGTAGTAATGCTCAAAATAATTAATATTTTCAAAAATTTATTATACGCATTGAATTTTATATTCGATGCATGTAATAATTAGCAGATTAATAAAATAATTTTATAAATTTTGAAAAAACCTACTAATAACTATAATAATTTCATACAAAAGCTATAATCTAAAAGTAGAAATTTTTACAAGATTATAGCTTTTATATATCTTTTTCTCTAATTTTCTCTTATTTAAATCATAATCAATTTACGCGATTCATTGCTTAATTTAAATTGCACGTTTGCAATTAATAAATAATTAAGCTACAAATAACAAATTACTTACCACAGGGTTGTTGCACCGGTGCCCGATGCCTCTCCTAGGCCTCCTCCTCCTCTCAGATGGATTCACACGCGCGATACTTTAAACGGCACACCCGCACTTTTATTAAAAAATACTTCCGCACTTGTACGCGCGATAC
>JBCAUJ010000052.1:2264623-2287048 GCA_038406275.1 Cataglyphis albicans
ATTAAATTAACAGTTAATATATTACAGAGTTTATCGTTAATTACTCGGATCTGCGATTCAACTATTTTATCGCGCGATCCGAATCGTCGAAAAGTCGAACGATAAAGCATTGGATAAAATATATTTAATTTTTAATATTTTTAAAGAAATAATTGTTATTTAGAGAAAAAGAGACAGAAAAAGGGGGAGAGAAATAGAGGGGCGAGGAAAGGAGAGAGACAGATACATAGATAGATAGAGAGAGAGAGAGAATAATTATTAATATTATCAAATTATTTTCCGATCCTTGTCGCGATCGCGTTTAACGATCTGGGTAGATCACGATATAAAAGAAACTTTTAACATTTTTATGCTCAAACCAATATTGCAAAAGATATCGCAACTTTTTTATTATTTTTGTCTATCATTATTTATAAAAACTAAATTTTATAATCTTTTATATAACACACACATACACACGCGCGTATAATATTCTAATAATATGCTGTGCAGCTCTCATTAAGATATCTACTTTTAAAAAGGCCATATTAAATCGATACTGGCAATATTTTTACCTCTTTTTCGCGATGCTGATTCGTTATCTTGACGATGCACTGAACATTACTTTATCAATAAAAGCTTGTCATAACTAAGCGACACATGTGTCAGTTTAAATATTAAGTGAATGTGTAATTTTTATTTAATTTATTTTGAAAAAAAAATAAAAAACTAAAAGAACTTGATACGTAAGTAATTATAATACATATATACATACATGAAATAAATGGCGCGCGCGTTTATAATATTCTAGTTTATTTAAATTTTCAAAGCTTTTTTGCTACTGTCATATAGCCAATACATCCTTCATGGTTCTATATATAATTGACTCACTTCTTACGGAATTACTTTTCTCAGACAGAAAAATACATAAGTATATATACATAAATACTGGATATGTAAAAGATTTAATGAATAGAAAGGGGCACGGCAACATTTTTACGGGAATATTTCAACGAATTATATTTATTAATTATATTCCCATAATTATTAATTCATTTCAAATTTAACAGAATAAATAAATGATCTATATTACATTTTAAATCTCGATAATAATAAAGTAAACATTAATCAAGCCACGTAATCAAAATAAATAAAATTAAACAATATCAATTATTTACAAATCCCTCAGAACTTGATAAATTTGTGCCATCGCTTGAAAGCTCTCGGTTTTAACGCTAGTGATTAATCCGCGAAGGACGGTCGTAAGATAAAAAATGGAACGAATAGCGGTGGAGATTTCTTTTACTAGCTGTATAGCGTCACGATTTCTCCAGCTCCAGAATGCTTCCTCGAGCAATCGAGTCCAAGAGATGTAAACTCCGCAAACTGCCGGCAATAGCCTTATCCGCGCGAGACATGCTTCTCGTTGTAAAACGAGAGACGTCTCGAAAGAGGGAGGAGGATGGGGAGGAAGAGAGGAGGGAATAGAAGGCGTCGCGGCAACGACGAAGAGCGTCGGTTGTAGCCGACGAGATAGCCATCGTCACCTTCTCTTGCATAATTTCACTGTAGCAAAGGCAGGAGAAGGACCGAGGGTCTTTCTTTCGTGAAAAGGGAGCCGAGATGGGAAGAGATGACAAGGATCACGTCTGAGAATAGAAAAGAGAGAGAGAGAGAGAGAGAGAGGGAGAGAGGAAAAAAGACCAAAGGTAAAATACTGCTTAAATAACAGCGCGTGACGGTGACGAGAGTGAGGGAAGGACTTTTACAGGATGATGGAGAGTGTCGGGAAGGGGCGCGAGATAATAAAATTACACTTGCGACGATGGTACAACACATTCGCATTTATACCCCCCCGGCGTAAATGAGAGAGACGGTTAGCGAGAATAAGGCTACGTTCAGATTGCGCGGAAGGAGACGTTTGCTGTATTAAAGGAACGTTGTAAACTTAAAGGGGGAAATCAGCTGTAACAGCTGAAAAAAAGATTATTTTTTTTTTTTCGGCTAAATAATTTTTTTTTTCTCGAAAATTCACGTTGTTAATAAAGTAATTTGAACTATCTCTTTTGTGAAATTTTCATTTTCCTTTCTTTTCTTGATTTTCAAAAATTATTTTATAAGATCGATTTGGATATCCTTCGTATTATAAAGGAGTTTATAAGAGATATAAAGAAAACCAAGCATAATATATCTCAAAAAATAAAATATATATAGTATACATAATATATAATAAAAAAATACAATGTATAAAATAAATTATATAATACATATAATAGCTCAAAAATAAAATAAAAATAAATAAATATATATTTCTCTCAGTCTGTAACAAAACAAAATCCAAATTTTTTTACTTATTTAAGGAAAATTTCATCACAATAATTGTAATGATATGATAACAAGAAACATTTATATAATTACATGTAAAATCAAAACAAACGTTCCAATTTTCTGTGATTGCAGCCATTAATAATGAAGTAGATTTAGAAATGAGAACAATTTTTTACGAACGAGAAGTTGAAGATTCCGATATGAATTCCCATACATCAAGAAACTGTATAATCGTTAAAAAAGCGTACAAGAGAGGTGAACACACACAAGCAAGAAAAAGCTTCATTGCGGGGGAAGCATAGTGTGACCATAGCGAGTTAAGTTGCGCGGTTACGACCAATCCGATCGTACCTTAAATCCTAGTGAGGAGAGGTAATTTTTCTCGTCGGAAATTGGATGTACCTACGTACGTATACGCTCGCAGCGCACGATCTTGCACCTGCCCTCAGGCATTTCGCGATAAGATCGCGCGCGGGATAATCGAGTTTCATAGAAATACGTCATAAATGAAGCCGCGTCCGCGCGCGAGCTATTGCCGCGAAATTCGCGCGACCAACAAATAACATTGTCGGTAACGCAAGGGGATGGCGGTTCATTCGTAAATACAAACTGGCAGACGGCCGATTGCTTCAAATGATCGCGTGATACGACGAAACGCCAAAGCGCCCGAGTTCCTTTGAAAACGCGGAAGAATGTTTGAAATCATCGGCGAGTGCAGTTTCGCGTGCGATTACGCGATCGTTACTTCGTCGTCGATATATCAATGCGGATATTTTCAATGTTTGATTATTTTTATGTGTCCCTGATATATTGTTTCATCTGTTTTATTTATCTTCACACTTGCAGTAAAATTTTTGGCACGATTCCGATAACTTTGGCGTCACGTTTTGACTGTGAATTACGAAGGTATTTTTGTCGAAGTACTCGGAAAAAATAATGAAAAAATCTAGGATCAATAGTTTGCAAGATAATATGAAATATTTTACAAAATTAAAATTTGAATTTCGAAAAGGGAAAAATTAACAAAAAAACATTTTATTTGAACAGAAATTATAACAAACAACTAAACATCAACTTTCTTAAATATATGTACATTTAATAAAGCATACCTTAGCAAATTCCATCGTTGTTTATTAAAAAATTGTTAACAAAAAATTTCTAAAAATAGTAATATCTCTAATTTTCAGACATCATTTGTTTATTTATGTATAGTAAATCAAACGCGTGGGAGGAAGAAGGGCTCTTCTCCTCTTCTTGCAGCTCTACTCCGAAAAAAAACTAACCTAACCAATCTCATATCCAAAAGATGAATTATTACACTCCTCGAACATGGTTGGGTTAGGTTAGTTTTTTTGGAAAAAGCACGTTCAATTTAATATACATAAATAAATCAATGGTGTTTAAAAATTACATACATTATAATTCAAAAAAAAAATTTTTTTAATAACTTTTTAATAAGCAACGACGTAATCTTTTAGTATATTTTCCCGCTAAAAATTTCTTCGAAAATTACTTTTATATTACGACGCCAATGATCGGAATCTCGCCAAATTTTGTGTTATTGATTTTATGAAACCCCAAGTCTGAGATATTTTAGATGGAAATATAGTTGACATGTATATGAGAACTTTTCTTATATGAGATAAAGATTTCCAGCCACCGTCAAAATATTAATCACAAATAGTTAATACCTCCAAACTCTCGCAGGTAAAATTGTACTCGCGACAACAGAATGAAAGTTCCTTCCTAGTTAAGGACTCGGAAAAGAGAGACCGAGCCCTGATCTAATCATTGCAAGATGTGACAAGCTGAACTTTACTCGGAAACTTTAAACACCTTCGCCGTCCGTTCCGGTTTTAACTTAGTCCCAACATTTTAACTTCTCCGTTACATCTCCCGCGACTTTCTCTCCCCCCCCCTCCCCCCCCCTCCCTCCCTCCCTATCCTCCCCTCCTCCCCCGTTTGCAACTTTTCCATAGAGCTCGGGCGCGTAATTACGCGTTAGATAAATATCGTTGTACACGGGAGAAGACACGACCACTGAGAAAAGCGACGCGACGTGCCGCGACACAATACCGAAAATACCGTAACGCCGCGGAGTCTCCGACACGGTGGTCTTAACACCGGTTCTTAACAAAGAACCATTACGCCGGAGTAGTAAGCGTCGCGAGCGCCATAGAGAAGGATCGAGCGTTATCTTATCACCGCAGAAATACCGGTTGCCGGGTATCCTTTGAGCGTCCACGAGGGCGAGAAAGAAAATCTTGCCCCTCTCTCTCTCTCTCGGATCGCGCGAATTTCCCATCCACCCGAAGCCGTACACGAGCTAAGTCGCCGCTCTGGTGACCTGGAAATACAATAACAAGCCCTCTCTAAGGTTTGTAAGTTGACTTTATGTCGCGTCGCTATTGGTTGCCTTTAAGTAGACTTAATATCACCACGGTTACTATCTCCGGATTACACACGCGCCGGCGCGTGTTATATTTCTGTTGTAATAATAAAAATAAAGCCGTTTCCACGGGTTGCGATAAATTAAAGCTGAGTAATTTCATTACTTTTATTGTGTGCAACATAATACTCGTCTTCTCTGTAATTAATCGTTTCCCTTAAAGTAAGAGGCCAGGTTTTTGCATGCTAATGGGATAAACTCCTGTAATTTTTGCTGCTCGTTAAAATATTGGATTAGAGAAAATGCGGTGTAGCGTATAATAAATTAAGAGCTATCAATTAAACAACTCAACTTCCCTTTGTCTCAGAAAATATCGAATTTCTCTCTCTTGGAAAGTGGCACAGATTTTACTTTAGCTCGACGTCGAAGATTCACCGCGGTGAACACTCACCTTTTTAAGCATCATTCAACTCAATTCTTGCGAATCGATATTTGGAACTGTATCTATCTAGAGGGGATTTTGCGTGATTATCGAGAATCGCGCGTTGCGTAATGCACATTAAATTATTACGCCGCATTAAATTGTTACACCGCATTAGAGATTGGAGTGCGAACGCGACGAATGCAATTTCACGCCACGGATCGCATTTACAAGCGCTTTGAGGGCCGCTCGCTTCGCTTAATTAGCGGGAGGCGCCGAAAGAAATTCGCCTGTGCCGTTATTTATTTGCAAGCAGGATTGCGCTTCGCGATCGAATCTGTTTCGATCCTTCTCTTCAGATCGATCGGCCGTCTTATTTTGCAGCACAGATATTCGCTAGCTTATTTGACTGATGATTTAACAGTTTATTTTGGCACGTAACGTTTTAGACGTAAACAGGATATTCTCAAAAATATTCTTCGCTAAATATGTTCTGCGTCCTATGCTGATGTACAAATGTACGAGGTTAGATTGAAAAGTTTTCGATCTAAGAAAAAAATTAACGTTTGCCTAAATCCGAAAAATAGTCATTTCAGATAGCTATTTTTTTTTTTTTTTTTTTTTTTAAATTTGGAAAACAAGAAAAAATCGCACGAGGCCAAATCTGGGGAGTACGGCAGATGTGGAATTAATTCGTACTTGGTTCACTCCAATTTCTCTATTGTTGACAAACTGTCACTTTTAAAAGCTGTCAGAAACAAACCAATCGAATTCGAATGACATGAAACTTAACTCTTTGTGTTTCTTTCGCTACCATCTATTAGACAAATATTGAAATTTGCTCTTTCTTGCTCGGAAACTTTTCAATCTATCCTCGTATATCACATAAATCTTCAAAATTCTTAAGAGTATGAAAATAGACTCTTTTAATCAAATTAATTTTTGTTTAAATAAAATTTAATAAATTTAATTTAATTTAACGCTAAAATCAGCATTGAAAATATATTTATATCATTTATATTTCCATATTTCACAAAAAAAAAAATTTCAAGAAACTCAAGAATCTATGAAAATAATCCTGAGAGCTTTTATGCGCATAACAATTTAAAGAACTCGATATAATGAGGAGCCATGTTTACGGCAGGAAACTATCGATTGTATAAACGAGGGCTTTGAAATATACATTTTTATTCTTACATAATTATATCAAATAACACGTGAAAATTCACGGGAAGAATTTGCATCCCGACGCAATTGCTTGCGTCGCGAAATGAGCGGCGCCGAAACGCGCGACGTATTTGCGTTTGTCGGAGGGCTCATTCGCAATTAAGAGTAATGTCGAGCGATCTCGCTGTTTGTCATCCGGGCAAACCGCGTCGCCTATCGTCACGTACCAGGCTAAACGTTACACGAAGAATTCCCAGCGCGAATATTCATCACTCTACATTTCGCGTGGCGCGAAATCGCGATTCTGCTGCTGCGGACGGATCGAAAGTTCGCGCGTAAATCTGCCGGAAAATCACGCGACGGATTCGCGAAACACGTCCGGCAAATCGAAACAATTAAAACGCACTCTCCCTCTCTCTCTCTCTCTCTCTTACACCCCCCATTTCCCCAGCCGCGACCAGAAGGGATTCATAAATCAATTCTCGCGATATATATATATATATATATATATATATATATATAACGCGCGGTTGTGCTTAGGGGCGAGGACGTGATTCAATTCGGCGCATAATTGTTGATCCGGAATTGGCGAGAGAGCCCACGCGTTCGAATTAACGCCTGCCCAAGAGTTCCATTGTTGTGTTTCGCGTTTTGATCATTCGTCCGGCATATTTTCTGCCCGCTCATTCGCGTTTGCAACCGACGAACAATTGCCAATTACTCGTAATCGCCTCGCGATTACGTTGATATCGGAACTTCTGTCCGGCTAAAGTCGTTCCTCGCTGGAACGACTTTCCTTGTTGAAGTCCACCGGCGTCGAAATTACCAGATATTTACGTACCGGGATATATCGATGTACCTGACTTATGGCTGTACCTGCGACCCAACGCTCTTGCATATTCCCTTTTCTCATATAAGAGTCTCGGTACCGCCGCTGGAGGCTTCAGTGTGCACAAGCGCGTCGCGAACGCGTATATTTCCCAAGGGGCGCCCGAGATAAAGAGTCGAGCGAAGACTCGACGAAGAAACGGCCAGTTTATCTTCGCGCCATCATCTTAATTTATCTGTTACGCACGCGATATCGTCGCTCGCCTGTCAATATCGGCGATTTAATCTTTATTACGGCCCGTCTTACGAAATGTTATATTTTAATGACACCGATACGAAAATCGTTGGACGAAGCTTGGAACTTCCTGTGAATATAAGATAGTCCGTATTCAGGATTTTTACGCAAATAAATATCATCTTTATTGTTATCCCTAATTGTCACAATACATTGTCACGATATTTTAAATCATTTTTCTTAATAATCTATAGATTATTTGGATAGAACAGATTTCTAGAATCTATAGATCTTTTTTTTTTAATTATCTATAGATTGTCACAAATTTCTTAATAATCTATAGATTATATTGTCTGCTGAATACATATCCCTAAAAGATTTCTAAAAAATGACTTAAAGACGTCTTATCGTCCTTATTAAGATGTCTTTTGGCTTTTGTGTGCTGTCTGGAAGGTATCATCTCTTAAATCGATTTTTTTTATAAAAAAAAAAATATATATATATATATATATATGTGAAGTGTGTGTTTATATATTTCGTCAAATATTTTTACATATTTATTACAGAATGATCAAATGAAACTAAACTATTAAAAGAATAACTTTATATTACTCTCTCTCTCTCTCTCTCTCTCTCTCTCTCTTTCTCTCTCGTACATTATTATTCATCATTATTTGCAAAAATTAATTTTTTTATCTCATTCGAATATAAGTAACAAGCGACTGTATCAATTTCATTATCGACGATGACTATGATGCGGTCAAGACGATACCATAGAATATTATATTCATGCGTGGAGAAATTTTTCTTACATGTGTTTGGTTAGTTACGTTAGAAATGAGAGAGTTCAATGGGAATACGGATTTTTCCTCCCGGGAACAAAATTTCACATCGCGGTGGAGCTAAGTAGCCGCTGTAAAACCTACTGTAAGCGCTTTGTGACGACACAACGTTGGCCGAGCTTCGGTCGGAGGAAGAAGTGCTCGGCGCGGTCGTCTGTTAAAACGTAAGCAGCTCACAGAAAGCTGCTTACGATATTCGAAACGAACGGTAGCGAGAGGTTATCAAGAGACAGAGAGAAAAAGAGAGAGAGAGAGAGAGAGAGAGAGAGAGAAAGAGATAACGGGGGGAGGGAGAGCGAGAGGCAAAGAGTGCCCCTTTCTGCTCGCTTGCTAAATGACAATCTGTCAGCGTGTTTCATTAGCGTAAAGTGCACGCAGCTCGCTAATGACGCACTCGCACAAAGAGACCACAATGTAATGGCGAGGTAAGGCGATTGAATCGCGCAAGTAGCGCGTCCGTTGTTCTCGTGTATCCCGAAATCTCCGCTTTGAAAGGAATCGGAAAAATATCCTTTGTGGCGTCATATACGAACGATGACGTTCAATTAGAGAAATTAGTTCGCGGAGAACCGTGTGCGCGCGCGCGGATGTGTCAGCGATATTGTTGTGTCCCGAGCCCCGGATCGGGTATATTGCGACTGATCGAGTTGTTATGGATTGCAGTTCATCCGATGGTCCAAGTACCGAACCAGCTGGTCGGAGCTCCGATCGGAACTAACGTCACGTTGGTCTGTCACGTGGAAGCGTCACCTAAGGCCATTAATTACTGGACCCGAGAATCGGGTAATAGAACAGCGCAATCAGTACAGTTATTGTCGTTCGATTCACTTGCAGGAGTAAATATACTTACACCAAGTTGAGATACAGAATTACTTTGGCCACATTTTATTCATTGAGAACATTTTAAATAATTCTGAATAAAATATTTTTTTTTTTGTCGTCGTTAATAGAAATAATTATCAGAGCGCGAAATTTTTACACACTTTTTTTCTTTTACATATATTTATATTTTTCCATCGCACGATAATTAATTTGTCAAACGTGTTTTTGCAGACGAAATGATAATCAGCAACAGCAAGTACGCGATGTCCGAGATAAAAACATCGGTGTACAGCGTACAGATGCGACTAGTGATCATGAACCTGCAGAAGCACGATCTTGGTGGCTACAAATGCATCTCGAAAAATTCTATCGGCGATGCTGAGGGGAACATCCGGCTTTACGGTGAGTTTCGCTGGAATTGCAAGGCAAAAAAAATCTGTCCGCGAGCTAGAGCTACCAAAGAATCTCGAAAAACTTTACTCACACGCAAATCATCATTGTACCAATATAAACTCTTTATTAAAAAGATTTTAGAAATTTTAATAGTGTTTAATATATATATATATATTTTTTTTTAAATATTAGAGTTAATATTTTTCTTTTAATATAGGGGTGTTTAATAATTTTTTAAATATTTTTAATATTAAATTTAATATTAATTTTTTAATATTTTTAACAATTTTTTAATATAATCATGTAAAAAGCATATATGAAAACAGATTTTAGATACAAAAGAGATTAGCGAAAGACAAACTTTATTACTGAATAATCGTAATTTGAAAAACTGACTGCAAGATATTGAAAGTATCCAACAAAATCGAATAATAACACTTTAATTGAATGAAAATGAATTTCTTACAAAGAAGAGATTAAATTTTATGCGGATCCGCACATTTTACAAAATCTATTTAAAGTCTTCAAAAGTGAATACTTTTCTGTAAGAGATCTGAAACAGCCCAGGATACCACTGACGTGTATCTTAGCGAGGTCGCAGCTGCACGTATCTCGGCGGCGAGAAAGTATGGCGTATCACTGCGACATCGTCGTTTCCATTACACGCGCGATTTAATACGTCGCAATCTCGCAGGAACGATCGACGGCAACGATCGTCTCGTGCATTACGCAACACGATGGACATTTTTCTCGTCGCCCCGTAACGACACGTCGCCGCAGAAATGGCCAACGGTTAGATTTACGTATGGAATTAGGTGCTCGCTCGTCGTTGCCTGCTCCTACGGAAGGCAACTTAATTGCGCGAATGCAATAACAGCGTAAGACCGTTGCTTATAAAAGTCAAAATATTTCTATTAATTTTTTTATTTTTTTTTTTTTTCACTCTGTCGTGTGATTTAGCGCGAACTTAATGTGATTATCTGGCGAGGATTAAGGAAAAAATGATTTGCCAGGTGAATCTGAACCAGGAATATTTCACGCTTGTGTTATCTTTTTAAACGCCATCTCGTCATTTCGATAATCTCAGGAATTTATCTCGAAGAAACCGCACGCCACCGTCATTGCGAGAAGATATCGGTATTTGCAGAGAATTAAGTTCCCCTCGAGTTTTATTATTTAAGATATCGGAGGGACCCAGTGAGACAGATCGGAATTTCCGCAGTTTCTTAGCCACCGTCTCCCCGTCTCGCGTCGTAACCGTAAGTTATTTCACGATGCAGATAATATTGTACTCACCGTATAATATTTATGGAATTCTCGCTTCCATTGTGCGTCCGCAAAATACCACCATCCACTGCCGGCGTACATCAATGAAATACCTGAGTGAATAATTTTTTAAATATATTTTCCATATTATCGGTTGAAACGTGATTACGAATCTACTCTTTCTTCTCTTTCTTTGCCTGCTTTTAACATTCTTTTTGCTTAAACTGTACAATATTAACTTTTACATTCTATATAGAAATCTATATAGCAATTCAAATCGCAAGGCATCATAAAATTTTTTTCAATAATAATAATAGTAATAAATTAATTAGTCGATGATCATTTAAAAATTTATATATTAGAAGAAATAATCACAAAAAAACTACAATTGCAATCATTTTTAAATATCACTGTAAATGACAAATAATTTTATTTATTATATTATTATATTATTTATTTTATTTATTATTGACATTATTTTTATTTATTATTATATTATATTTTTATTATTTTATTTATTCTCCATATTATTATTATATACATTTTTTTAATTTATAATATTCATAACATTACATATTGTTATCTAAATTAACAGCGAAAAAAAAAATACATTTAAAACTTTAATTATCACGATATCTCGTGTATCGCGGATGATGCTGCGGGCATAATAAATCGTCATGAGTGGTGCTTCGTAATTCTTCACGTTGATTGAACGTTACGATCCGTTTACGATGTGTATGATGACCTCTCTACAACCGAAAAACAAACGAAAAAAAAAAAAAGGGCACATTTTTCGCCGACGACGCCATTCTCTCGCCGGTATGTCATCAGCCGTAAGTGCGCTCATAACTTGCCGCTACTTTCCCGCGAACGTGCATCCTTATTTTTTTTCACAGTTTATTTATCGCATTCCATCACATAATTTTCCGCTTTATAGCGCGAGAAAGAAACTCGGCGAAGCTCTACGAGGTTGCACTTACGTTAGCATAACACAGCGACCGTATGTAATCAATTCGTTCAATTATGAGAAAGAGAAAGAGAGAGAATGTTTTACAATTTTTTATCTGTATTCAGTGATTGATCAAATTACGGAGAATATTATTGTTCAATTGCAAAGAATTGAAACAAACTCGCGATTTCGAGGACAAAAAAAAATACATTAAAATTTATTCTAAATTAATTAGTGTAATCTTATTGCTGGTAATAATTAAAATTTTTTGTCACACGAGTTGCCGGAAAATGTAAATTTTCGTTTTTTACAAGAGCGACGGTTTCATTTCGTTGCAATATTAAACAAAATGATATTTTTGTGAATTTATTGTTTAACGACATATGACAGATTTGATCGCGTTATTGATATACGTCGCGGATTGTATATAATGTATGATACAGAAAATCGCTATAAAATGATGTATTTAATAAATGCGACAGATACGATTCATTACAGGCGATCTCGCGCTTTTAAATAAATGATGAAATAGATATTGATTATGACCGTAATATTGCAATACAGAACGTACTCACAGAATTATTCTCTGTTTTTGGCATTAATGTTGATTATTCACAAAGAACGCGATATGCGCTTTACTATTTTATAATCTTGTTCAATAAAAAATTGTACGCGCGCATCTAATTCTCATTGTCTCTTTTCGAGAACATATTGCAGTATACAGGGTGTTCATTAGGATAGCGTCAAAAGTAAATGGTTATGAAATAGGCTCAAGAAATAGGCCGAACAAAATAAATAAAATGCCATTTTGTAAAGAAGATTCGTCAAATTTTATTACTTTAAGTATGAAACAAATATATAGTATTTTAATAATTCAAAAATATTAATTAAAAAATAACAAAAAATTGCCGCCGAGTTATCGAGGAGAGGCGCGCATAAAATGACGGATTCGCACACGGCTGAGAAATCTCAAGCTGCATCCCTGCGTCTCAATACATAAATGCATCAAAGAAATTCAAGGAGAGAGGATGAATTGCGTTATTTAAAAAAAAAAAAAAAATACCGATGCACGTGTAAAATTTTCGTCGCGACGCTTCTTACGCGAGAAAAAAGTCTCATCATCGGTTTACCTCCATCACTTAATCGTAGCGCGGATAAAACGACGTAACAAGTGGGACAAAGCCGGGTCCGATATTCGCGAGTTAACTACCCCCACGGCTTGCGAGCGTGCAACCCTAATGACGGCAATTTTATCGCGCTGTCGTGTAAAGGGCGGACGAGGAAGCGCGATGTTATCCTGGCATGCTCGAGCTTCTCGTTGAAGTCACGCGATCAGATAAGCTCGAAGGATTAACCGTTAAACCGTTGGTGTAAACGGGACGCGAAGAACAGGATAAAAGGATCGCGCGCTCGCCCACGTCGTGGGGAAAGGGGGAGGGGCGGAGAGAGAAAGAGAGAGAGAGAGAGAGAGAGAGGAAAAGGATTCGGTGGACTTAAGGGCGCTACACGATGAAGGCGAGAATGACAAAAGGCTACGTAAGAGAATGCAGGAGAGCGGCATGTTGGCGCGTCATGTCGAGGATCGAAAGTCCGCGAAACAATATCTGAGCTTTCCATTCACCCCTTGCCTTCGTCCTACCCCTTCACCACCCCCTCCCCTTTCCCCACCGTCCCTCTTTTCTATCCGCATCGTGCCGGTTTTTCCGTGTCCCCTTTTCCACCGCCCTTCCGGGGATGTTCCTGTCACAGATTGCGCGCGGTCGGGATTATGGATTTACCTTGATAAATGGCGACTCGATATCGGAGTCGCGGCGTATCTCCGGGATGAAGATCGCGTTGCTTTAAATTATAAGAGAGTCTGCGGATTTTGATTTCTCCTGCGATATTATACAGGAGACTTTTCAATATTTCAAAAATCCCCCTCGCCGTTTTTGTGTTTCATAATTCATAAAGGACGATTCATAACGAATTTCGCGCGTACATATTAATCAATTGACATTACATTTGCATTAATTTGACAAGTGATATAACAAGTAAAAAAATTGTGTACATTAGAAACTTGCGCATTGCCTTCTCATAATTTTTCATACTTCTTTTCCTCTATAATGTCAGAAATCGTAAGTTACAAGTACGTCCAAAATTCAATATCAATCCTTCAATGATATTTTATTGATGTAAAAATATTTAGACCGACATCTCGAAATTTGCGGACCATTCTTTTTTTTTTTTTTGACATCTCGAAATTGGAGGAAGTTAAAGCAATCTTTTTTGGAAAAATTCAAAATTTATAAAAAATAAAGCTTTTCACCAATTCTCACAAATTCAATATCAACCATCTTTTAATTTTTATTCATGTAAAAATATTTAATCTTGATGTCTCAAAATTTGTAGAACTTTGAGCATACACAGACATTTATTTAAAAATTCAAAATTTCATTAAAAATGAACTTTTTTCATCAAATCTCATTATATTCAATACCAATCATCCTTTAATGATACTTCATTCATGTAAAAATATTTAGATCGATATCTCAAAATTTATGAAAGTTAGGAGAGCACCCTTTTTTAAAAAATTCAAAATTTTATAAAAAAAAATTTCTAAGCAAGCATTACGATACCAACCAACGTATATTTAATAATTGTTAAATAATTGTTAAATACATATTTAATAATTTGACGTCTAATAATTCGAGAAAGAAATTAAGCAATATCTTTGCCTTGTGTATATAAAAAAAAAAAAAAAATTATTCAAAATATATATTACTTTTAAATGAAAAATAACATCTTTGTCTCGTGTAAACAGGAAAAGCGCTACTATCGAGGAAATATCAACGCCAGAGTTATTTTTGAGCAATTTTCCCCAAGCATCGCTTGTGTTTCCAATAATGACTTCTTAGATCAGCCGGAGCATAAGTCGTCAAAAAAGCGCTGCGGAACAATAGCGCGAAGATCATCGGGGCGTCACGTCGTTCAGCGGTTAAAAGACCGGTGAAACAATATCTAACGTAGTGGCCACCATCCCGCCGTTATCTCTCTTCTTGCTCGCCGCTCTCGCCACCCTACGCCCCCCCCCTCCCCCTCCCACCCCCTCCATGTGTCTCGTATTAGTTATCGTTTATCAGCCGGCCAGACAAAACGCGCCGTCCGGAATTGGGTGAGCCATCTGTTGCCAGACATGATCGATAAAAGTCTGCCAAGTGTTATCAGTGCTAAACTGCTATTTCGACGGGCTGCCGCACGCGTGCACCACACACACGCACACACACGCATACACACACACATACTCTTCTTACTTCTTCTTATAGTTCTTCCAACCACCGGTCTCTACCGCAGCCTGTCTCTTCGTTCGAAGCGGTTGGAGGGGGGGAGGGGGAGGGGTTGGCGAGAAATAAATTTTTATTTTTGAAAGATTCGCCTGATAGCTTAGGCGATCAATATTTAACGAATTGATATTTGCAGGGTAAATTTTAATTATGAAAATGCTTCATATTAAAAATATGAGTAAAAAGCGCAGTTTCAAATTTCAGAGTAATAAATGTGAATTTTTTAACGCGAGTCAAAGGTGAAATTTTTGCATAGAGAATTCATATACCTACCTCGACGTACGAATTAAATTCATTTGCGATATTATTATTAAGTGGAGTTGAGGGGAGCGAGAGGAAAAATTGGGATGAAAAATTTTCGTCTCGCTGCAGGCGCTTTCGAGCGCTGCGTAAATAAGTGGCAGTAGCCAGCAGAGGGATACCTAATTCAATGTCATTGAAACGTGATCTTGTCAATTAGCCCGGTGATTTTGGTATTTGGTAGCTTCGCCGAAGCTGTATAATCAACATAGGAGGGAGTTAAACATTCTAACGTTACGCGCGAGTTCGGTTACGCCGATGTAATTCCATTATAATTCGGATAATGGGATAATGTCACGAGCGTTTAACGTCGAATCAAGCCTCAATAATTATATCGTAACTGTCACGTACGTCAGAAACCGTTGTTTGAGTCGAAACGCCTTTTTCTGCAAGGATGAGAATAATGTAATTTAAAAGATATATAATTTAATCACATCGCGAGACTAAGCGTGTCTGAGCTGCCCGGTATATCGAGTGTACAGGAAATTAACGTCGACTATATATTTCCTAAAGAGCCAAGCGTACGATTGATTCTAACATGAGAAAGATAGCGGGGAGAGGCTTCATATCATTGCCCTTCCACCCCCTTCCGGCAACTTCGCGTTACTCGCTATCACGTATCGACTTGCTCATCATTCGCTCGTTGAATTTCAATGTAACGTGCCGTGAATATTTAGTGCTGCTGAGAGATACACGATAAATGTCAAAGAGAAAGTTACGTTCGCGCGTGGTCGTGTCGCAAATGCGAAATATAGGTTTCACCTTGAAAAAAAAATTTTTTTTTTTTCAAAGCGAGAGAGGAAAAAAAGAAAAGGAGAAAACGGTTGGTATTTTTTTTTTTTTTTTTTTTTTTTTTTTTTTTTTGGCACGAGCTGCACTCCTATCGCGATACAATTTCCAAAAAGGAAATCTCACTTTACTTTTATTCACCTCGCGTGTATCGGGTGACGTGGAGCGTAAAAACATCGCGCGATATCCTCCATCCAGGCTCCGCACGTGCGGAGAAAAAAATGATATCTACTCGGGCGCGTATCGTCGACTACTACGGGTCGGCCACAGTTGAAATAATGTTTCGACGATCGTGCCTCGAATTCAATAACGAGGGAAACTGCAAACTTGACACTCTGTCATTGCGCGGCGATAAATATCGATAACTTCAACATTTTCTACATCAACTCGGCAACTTGTAAAAATCACTGCTTAATTTTCACGTTCCCATGACTCTCTGCGAACACAGCGATTCATTGACGAGGCATTGGAGATTTGAAATCAAAAAAGAGAGACAATTTTAAGAAAATTTTCAATTTTTGCTTGCACGATAGAAGCAAAGAACTGTCAAAAACATGAGAAAAAGAAACATTTTGTTTATATTGTTTGAAAAATAAAATAAATAAAATTATAAAGAAAGAATATAAGAAGAATTATAAAAAAAAATTAAAGTAACAAAATAGGTCACGAAATAATATGATTTTTGATGTCTTCGTAGAAGAAAATCATTATAATTCATATTTTTCTTAGGACAAATTTATATTATATTTGTGGCAAAAATTTTTAATCGTCATTCTTCCTGAATTAAATCGCAATAAACAAAGAAAAACGAGTAGTTTGCAGAAAGAGAAAAAGAGAAATAATATTTTTACAATTTTTAGTAAATAACTTTTAAACGAGTAAGTGGATTTAAATCGAGTTTTGTATAAATATTTATTATTAGAGTTTTCTTTATATATGTAAAAATTTTTATTTCCTTGCCAATGTTTCTTCCTTGTCAAAATACGCGATTTTCCGTAAGAATCAATAGTAACTTTAAACTAATTAAATAATTTCCAAACTATTGAAAGAAATCTGCTCACATCTTGCATAAATATTCAGAAGAAATGGTAAAACAATCTTTGATATTTTCATGTTTTTGTCAATATTTCAACATATGACATATACATCCTTAAAAAAAAAAAAAAGTGTCTAAATAATATAGATGTCCAATTTTCCTTAAACAGTACAAAGTGAATTTAAAAAAAATATATTTAAAAATGCTAAAGAAATAATTCCGCAAAAAATACATAATTACTCAGAAAGATGCTATTTTTCCATTTGTTATAGACATGGAGCTGCCTAAGCATTCGAAAAAGACGGGTGACCGTCGATCGGACGACGATACGGGCGATTCGATCGGCGAGCGCGATCACAGACTGAATCACGTGCATCAGGGCCCCTTGAGGGAAACGGGATCTACCCTAGAACCGGCTTTCGACCCAGACGATAATTCGGCCTCCACTACGTCGAGAGAGAGCGCGTTGCCCGCGATCATCGCCATCATCCTAGTCGCTCTGCATCTGCTCGCTTCGACGTAAGATAGACGGAATTAATTTTTAAACAAACTCTCAAAATACGTTTATTACGAGCTCGAGTCTCCGGCTTTAACTCTAAAAGAGGTTGCGGCGAAATAATCCGATCGAGTCGCGTTCTCGACGATCCATGTTTGTCGTCTACCTAAAAATCTGTCGATCGATACTTCGTTGATACGTAAGAATAGATCATACGGAAGAATAATTAATTATTATGCGCCACATTGCTGAAGGATATTTTTAAAATATAGAAAAACTTCACTGAATCGATGAGTAAAAAATTGCAAAATATCGAAATTTTCATTATTAATTATTATTATGATCGGGAGTAAATTTTATACTTTTAAAATATATTTTATATATTTCACTTACGAAACAATAATATGTTGAAATTGAATAAAATGTACTTCGGAAATATAATGAATTTATTTTAATAATGAATTTATTTATTTTTCCGCGGAAATTAGAAGACGAATTATGATATAAATTTGATTATTTTTTCAAGCAAATATAGCGGCCTTTTTACCGGCCAATTTTCTTTTAATAGAAATAATTACCTTTTTATTATTCATTTTATTTGCGGCATAAAAAACGAATTATAAAATTACAATTGTGGAATTCGAAGTCTCTGACCGTCGATTCGTGAGATAATTAAACACTTGCCCAGCTCGCATTTTGATAATGAACATAAAGGGCATCTCGTCAAATTTTATCTCGAAACGAGAAAGCGAGAATAGATGTTAATAATAATTTCCGCATGCATAGAAATAGAAACCGAAACTTGGAGATCAAGAAACACCGATTAACGAGCGACGTGATTCAATCGAATCGTAAGTAATATAAATTACATCGCATGTAAAAATATGCGGCACTTGTGAGACAAAATGTGAGATGAAAGTACAAATGGACGACTTTTATATCTTTGATTTTGTCTGAAGATATTTTTGATGATCGAAATTTTTTCTTACCTATTTTCCTGAGATTTTAAAGAATATTTATATAAAATGTTTTTTATTAATTAATTTATATAAAAATTAACGCAATTTCATCTTTTACTTAAAGAGCAGTAAACAAATTTGCACTTTTTTCTTTATAAAAATAAAATTGTATATATTTTTAATAATAAATAAATAACATCAATTTATTAATAGATAAATTTTCATGTAATTAGTTTGTTTAAGATTATTTATACATTATTATGATCACGAATTAATCTTTTGGCATGGAGGTACTATCACATCTTTTTTCTCGAGAAACAATTTCCAGGGATCTATTTCAATTTTAATTCATAGGCGATGCCTTTAATATATACCTTTACTTCAATAAAAACCGTCCATATGTACGTATACGTCGTGTCAAATCGATCCAACGTAGCCGCTCTTCCACTTAACGCCTATGTAAATTAACAGTCTAACGAATATCGACGAAACGTTAACACCAAAGATTGTGAGATTTTGCTCGTTTCGTCATCGCGCGGCTACCCCGGATTGTCCGTTTGCGGCTTAACGAGGTATCTCGTTAGTAGCCGCGTCTCGCCACGCATCCCCCCCCCCTCCCTCCCCAATGACATAATTATAAAGCCGCCGCCGGACTTTTTTAGCTCGCATGCGAAACGTCAGATCGGAGAGCGGGCGAGGCGGTTTTACACGCGGAATCAATTACGCGAACGTCGTTCACGTCGAGTCGCTACTCGATGCCGGAGGAAACAGCACCCCCGACAGCAGCCACTGCCGCGCGAGAAATCGCGCATGTTTAATTAACGCGCGAATTCCCATCGAGTCGAATTCGCATTAGCCGCGATCAAGTGGAACGAGCTCGTATCGGTGTCTAATCCAGGGACGATTTTACTTAGGACGATCGAGAGCGATGCTGAGCTTAGTGCGTGACGCAAGCAATAACGTATCGCCTCGTATCCTGGGAAGTTCGATTTCCAATTGGCAATACGTTTCTCTAAATTCAGGCCAAAGAAACGAGAATGCCCTTGATGATATTTTCGTCTAAAGAATTAATGAATTCTTGGCAATTTCGCCTGTCTGACAGATGCCGAGGCATCCCCGGAATTATAAGAAAGGGGATGACACTTCTACTTTTGTACTTTGTATAATAATATCCACATTTACTTACGTTCGAGGGAGAAGAAAAAAAAATATTAACGCGTATGACAGAACGGTAATTGAAAAATCTTTTTCATTAACATATTCGCATGGCGCGAGCAACCGTACTGAAATATTTTTATCGACAATTTCGTTATTAAATACATATGTATGAGTTGATCCGGATGATTGGAAATGTTTCTTTTTCTGATATCCCGACATTATTCGGACAGTTGCATTAAACTTCTAATTTCTCCAACATGCAGCACACATGTTTTATTCTATGTTTGCTTCATCCGTGCTCTGAAAATATAACATCTTATATTTCTAGACTTCGAGAATTGAAGTACCTTATCAAACTCGAGAGGACGCGATCGCTCATTCCATTCCATTGAAAAAAATTTTCACGATAAAGAGATATCGATATGTGCTCTCGTGCAAAAAGTGGAAAATAGAATTTTCTAAATAAAACCGTACTTTGTGTGTAAATAGCTAACACACACACATACACACTGTCGAATTTTCTGTCAAGAGAATTCAAATCTCGAGTTATAAATATTCAGAGCTCACATCACAAGAATCCTTCGCACGTGGAAAAATATTAGCACGGGAAATAACAGTGATAAATTAACTTGCCATCACTTTGTGTCAACATTAAATATAAATATTATTCAAGTTTATCTCTTCTTAGTTTGCAAAAAAAAATTGCAAACACACACATACACATTTATATACATAAATAAATTCGTAAAATTATATCGAAGGCATCGTGCTGCTGTCACATATTTTTGCTTTCGAATGAAATCATTCATTCCTAATTAATATTACAATTATTTATAATATTAATTTATAATATTTACGACTCGCACAAAATTTCGGAAGATCTCGTGGTTCGTGAAAACGCGACATTGAAACTCGATAAACGAATTTTGATACATAATTTTGGCTGAGTGACGACGAGGCGCGCAGATGAAAGAGAGATAATTGCTCGTCCCGATTAGAGAAACGTGCCAAATCTTCGGCTTCGTTATTCTTTTTTTTTTTTTTTTATTTTAACAATTTCCGATTCACATTCATCGATTTATTTATTAAGATGACTTATCAACATCGACGTTTCAAGGGTCCATATCCGCTTTCTTCAAGCTTCCGAGTCCAATATTAGATATCCGCGCGTTGTTATGCCATTTAGACGGCTTTTCTATAAACGGCACCAAGTGTCGAGAGTTTTCTCTTGGGAATATTTGCGAATATTCTCACATCTTAGAAAATGTTTATATAAAAACGACGGAGGAGGGAAAAAAAAGAGATCTATCCATCTTTCTGTATAAAATGTATATACATATCTTTAAGTTGGAATATTTATTAACCCATTGATAGCGAGAACTTAAATCTCGTAACTTGATTTGTTAAGTAGATTAAAAGTCCTATAACTTTACCGTAAATTACTCTTATGGCACAAAATAATATTACATCCTCTAGAGAGAACTTTAGAATCTTGTTTCTCAGTTTTGTGACGTAAAGGCACTCAGGTCCTTTTACATAAAAGTCGTCCATTTAATGGGACAATGAATATTCCTGGTAGACAAAGGATGCGAGACGCTTCGTAATGACAGCACTTTTGCTACCGCTCGTTACAACAGCGTTGTCAATTATGTCATCTGACAGTTACATTGTGAATGGACGCGATTAACGCGTATCGAAGTTAAATATTTTATACTTGTGAAGTACGAAAAGAATGACGCGCGGCCAGCATATATAAAGTGTTTTCGCAGAGATATCAAATACTGTGTAATAAGATATGGCAACCGGCTCGCTTCAGATACCTTCTTCACGTGGCATTAAATCTCAAGGTGAGTATTATATTTATTATATTTGTAATAAATAAATAATAAAATTAATTCAGTTTCTATGATATAATGACATTTTAATTTTTCTAATTTGATTTATTGATGCAATTACGTTAATAAATATAATCACAAATATTTAAGTATTATTATATATTAAAAATTGAATTTTTTTTTTTTTTATTACACGCTTCATTTTCTTTTACGAATATCTGCTAATCAATTATATATTTTGAAAAAAAAGAGAATCTTTAATTTTCTATACAAAATTTATTGCAGTTTTTAATTATATATTGACTTTATTTACACGTTTTTATATTAAATTTCATCACAAATATAAATTTATAATTCATCTAATATCAAAGTTTCAATGAATTCTTGCCATAGAATTGTCCATATTCTACTATCTAACTACGATATAAGTCGAGTCAAATAAAATTAAAACTATTAATATTATAATAAATTTCGTATTTAATGCCACGTGAAAATGTGGGCCAAAGTGTCAGTCGCCGTCAAGGCTCGCAGGATTGTTTCGTTATTTATTCGCAATTGGGCCTCGTTGTAGTCACGATAAGTGAGGGTACATGCCAGTTTATGCGCGTGCGTGTGCGTGTACATGCATGAGTGTGTGTGCGTGCGTGTGTGTGTGAGAGAGAGAGAGAGAGAGAGAGAGAGAGAGAGAGAAACATCGCGATATCTAAATATTATTAATGAAAACGAGAAAAACGTCTATGTGTAGATTGTATAAATTACGGAATAGGGTTTATCAAATTGTTGATTGTAGGTGTGTTTACAAAGGTTATATAATATATATATATATATATATATATATATATATATATATATATATATATGTATAGCGTAAAAAAGAGAGCTGGAAGTAAGAAGAGAAATAAAAATATCA
>JBCAUJ010000052.1:2325152-2345152 GCA_038406275.1 Cataglyphis albicans
CTGACACATATATGGCAACATTGTTGACAGACCCACGTGATTTCTAAAAAAAAATTTGTTTTTCTTAGTTAGACCGGGGACTTATTGAGTGATGTGTTATATATATATATATATATACGATATAAAAAATATATTTTATAAAAAAAATCGCTTTATGAAGTCGCAAAAAACTCTAACGTTCATCAGATTGAAGAAATTCGCTGGAATGCAGAAAAGTTAATGCAATCATTGACGAATTATTTGAGTTTGCCGAGGTGCTAAAGAAGTTTGCGTGAAAGAAGCGATTATTACGCGTTAATTTTCGCGAGCTAACGAGGTTCGAGCGGCCCTTCACGACGCTCGTTACATCCAACAGTGTTTCACGAAATATATTCAGTGTTGTGTTCTTTGTTCTTTGCCTCGCGAAAGAACACTCGAAATATTAACGAAACATTAGCGTTTAAGATCGATGGTGGTTGCCGCCAGAACCCGCCGCAAAAAATATTAAATATATGTGTATGTTAGATAAGATTTTAATCCTCTTGAATATTTTTAAACGAAAATTAAAAAAAAAAAAAAAGTTTCCTTTTTCTCTTTTTTATTTGTGTGTCTATAAATATGAAAGGAAAAATACGATTATTATTTTTTACCATAAAAAAGCATGAAAATTTAATTCGATAAATATGACAAACCTTTGGCATCAATTTAATAATTCCCGTCTTTGGAAATTATCTTTGTACATCTTCTATTTCTTTTTTTGTTCTCTGTAAGGGTCGATGGTATTTCCGAGATATAGCAACGGATGATTTCTACCCTGTGACTTTGCATCAAAATTACGTATGTACGTAATGCGTACAGCGCTCGATAGCCAGCGATAGCCATAGGGCTGACGATATAATGACGATATGTCAACGGAGTAGTTTTCCTACGTAAGTTCTCGTATTCGGAATGTCACTCAATAATTTGCATATTCTTATATCGTCAACGATAGGAAACACACAACGCAGTGTGTAATATCGTATATACCGTGAACGCGATTCTTTTCACGCAAACTTGCTTCGCGCAAAATCGTAAAAATATGTTTCACGATATTACGACTCACCTAAAAGTTTTGTGACGACTGCGCCCTGCTGATTTAAGGACAATACGTGATTAGCGAGATCGTTATAGTGCCTTAGTGCTCCTAACCCATGTGATAATTCGATTAAACGTTGCCGCGATGCGCCACCGTTATTTCCGCTCGCAAATGGACCCGCCGTGCAATTTTGTAAATTCACACCTGTAATCAAAGAAAAATTTTATTGTGCTATATGCATAATAATAAAATTATAATATTGAATAATTAGTAGTAATTATTTGGAGACAAGTTGGCTTATCTTTAACGATTACGATTTTATCGCATTTTTATTTTGTTCATAACATCACTTCCATAAACAAATTAATGAGAGATTCGAATGATGATTTTACGGGTTCGAGATAATCGGGAATTTTTTTCACCAACATCTTCGCGATCTTCGAAGTCAGTTGAATGCTTCATTAAACTAACAATCGCCTGCGTAATCGCTGTGACGAAAGTGGTCACGGTCAAATATCTTCAGGTTCATGCGCATTAAACTGCAAGTGATCCTGTGATCCCGTTATTCATGCCATCTTTCAGATCAGAATATTGAAAGCGCAGTCAGAACACCTGCCGCTCGCAAAGTCTGATTAATAATCTATATTCGCACACTTTTAGTAGAAATCGAAGGTACAAAGACACACTCGACTTCATGCGTATTGGAACTGGTTTGCACTGGTTTTACACTTTTTATATCAATACTATAAGCCATTTATTTTGTCTATATTATATTTATTATACATGCAAAAGAAATGACAGAATTTTGGTTAGATATTTATTGACAGATATAAAGAATCTTGATGCAGAAAAAACAGATGCTATATTTTTGCGGACAATTATTTCTTTATTAAAAAAAAAAAAAAAAATTTCTCTAAGATTAATAAAAATATAAAAGATTATACAATTAATGAATTTAACGTTAATCTAAAGTTGAAGATAAAAATTTATCTTTACTTTATATTTGTGAAATGAAAATTTCATAATTTATTATTATTATTATTATTATTTTCTCTCTTTTAAACTTTTATATCCCGAAAGAAATTTACGTGATTTTAATAAATCAAGAAATAAAAATACATATTGCCATATTTTTTGTTAAATACTCAGCGCGGAATTTATATTTTTTTAAATATATACATGTCAAACATATTTTTGTGGGCAGTAACGTGTCATTGGTATGGGGCCTTGATGTAGCGTACTAATGTTTACATCGAATTGTTGTCATATTTGGCTTTAGCGTAAGGATTTAAGGTGTAACGATCGGGCCAAACATCAAGAATTAAACATTGATTTAATTATCAAACTGGAGATTTAATCATGCATTTAATTTCGAGCACTCGAGCATTTAGTCGATCGTTTAGCCAAATTTATGATTACGTATCTATGTTAAGCAGAAGCTTGGCTCATAAAAAGTAGTCTTGAAAGAGAGAAAATTCTAATTATATAGCATGAAATAAAATCATGGTAGAGCGAAACGTTTAAGTGTAAATCGATGCAAGCTTAAGGATAACATGAAATTAGAAATGTGAGATACACGTTAATTATCGTAGCAGCAGTGTGATCAAAATTATGATGTACTTATTTGAAGGCTTGGCTTTCTCATAATCGCGCTGCCGACTAATCTTAATGACGTTTAGCGCGACTCATCCGCAATTTACGATCAAATAATACGACGATATTAAGAGCGTGAAGTAACGGTCATTTTACAAACGGCAAGCGCAAATTACTTTTCATGCCGCGTAAGGAGATCAACGATCGGTGGGAAGGATCGTTGGGCGAAAATTAAAATCCCGAGTGACGGCAGAAAACAGGTTCGTCGTGCTCATTTGTATCGCGTTGTTTTAATTGGTTTTAACGGATGGCTCGTGTGTTCAAATACGTTAGAGTTCGTTTACATAGTGAGACTATTTAATTAATTCCTTTATGAGTTGAGCGGATTACCAATTAATTCGGCATAAGACATCTTATGCAGATTGTTCGTAATTTGCTATACATACGATTGAGCGGCCATTTTGACAGAATATACGACGTTAATGCAGTTAATTATTAATGAGAATCAGAATTTAATTAATTTATTGTAATTTGAAGGAGGATAATCGATACGATATTTTTTTGCATGTGATTATTATAACATTATTGGATGTTTATTATAGTCTATTATTTGTTTTTTAAGTATACGTTAGATTTATATATATATTATTTGATATTGCATTTAAGAAAAAATTATTTTAAAACATAGCGTAAAAATGCACAGCTTAAATGCACACTTTTTGCATTACTAATTAAGAATTCATGTAGATCTAAAAATCATTTACGAATCATGAAAATTTAATTAAGAATAAAGATATTTTTCCAATCATATTTGCAAAATTCCCGAGGGATTTATTGCAAAACTGAAGTGCCACTGAAGTTATTTAGGAATCTTGTTCGCGACGATTGCTGGAATAATAAAATTTACGTCAATCTTGCGAATCTCGCACCCGTTCCGTCCGCCTAAACAGCACATCGAACGCGCATTCCGCGCTCGTTTTGTGTCAAAGCGATGGGAGGACGTTGCGAAAACGAAAGTAGCCGATGCACAGAAAGAAATGCGTTCCATCGTTTCATCGACACCAAGCGGGAACCGGTTCTGAGCGAGTTTTGGTATCGGCCCTCGCGGTATAATTCGTCCGTATATTTGAAATCGCCGCCGGTAAAGACCGATCGCTTGACACGGTAATAGATAATAAAAGATAATAGAAGAACTCTGGAAGGGGGATTTTCTTTCTGCGAGCCAACTCGTTCGCTCCCGATGAATGGTTTTGTCTGAGCCGAGCCCGTAGAGATGATTTCAAGTAAAACATCGTATCGCGAGTGTTTACTGACGCGAATCAAGTTAGTCCTTAAATCAACTCCTTTTTGAGTGTAATAAAAATAAAATGCAACAAAAATTAAATTATTTCGAAAGAATGTTACGAGGTAGATGATAAACTTTACGCATGAATGGAATGAGAAGAAAAATAAATATTTAATAATTGTTAATAAAAACTCAAAACTAAAGATCTACATTAATGTAATTTTAAACTGTATGTATTGTATATGTGTCTGTCTTTATCGATAATTTATTGTAATAACAATTCGCATATTAGTTAAATGTTGCAAATAAAATCTAGGCGATTTATGAGTTATTTATGCGAAAAATAAAATTCATACATATTCGTTGAAGCAAAGATCAATAGTTTACATTGAAGGTAATACTTGATAAAAAAATCTCATACCTACATTATCAGATTATAATTTCTAAAAATAACGTTAAGAGTAAAAATTATACGTAACAGCCAATAATTGATATATATTAATTATAATCGAGCTTTTTTTACGTATTAAAAATTCAATGATAGTGACGTTTGTGGGAGACAATATGAGAGCAATACTCAAGTAATCGGGAGGAAGGAATTCATTATAAATGAAGATATCTATTTGTTCGTAATTTCCGTAAACTAGGATGTAATTATATTTATATATTCTAAAATCTCGAAGGTTTAAATTAAGATAGTTATGTGTTGTGCGTCACCGTAATAGTGTCTAAAATTTCACATTTATTTATAAACCTCATCGTGTGCGCGTTAGTCTATATTCGCATTTACTTTAAATTTTATCAATGTTATTACACAGGTTGAGAGACATCTTTACATCACATCTAGCGTTAAACGTGTAATGAAATAGGCGAGCCATTGTTTTTTAATCACTTAATCACGACTGACTTGCATGGTGCATTATTGCATTGGCGCATTGTTGCAATTAAGAATGACTATAAAGGCGAATCGTTATGATTGTAAATTTCAAAGTACGACAAATGTAATGTTTAATGTTGAAGAGCATGTATATTGTGAAAAAAGATTACATTTTACAGCGAAATTATAATCCGATACTCGGTAAAAATATTTATAAAAATATATATACACGTGTAATTAGTATCATGTCTCTTTGTCGATATTTTTTTTATCATTAATCTCGAGATATTTATTTCAAAATTTTGAACGCGATCATAAAATTCCGCGATATCTTACATCAAGTATCGAGAATAACGAAGCGAATTCGTATTAAATTCTTAAACTGAATTAGCTAAGCAAAAGCTACGCTTTTTTATCTTCAACAATTTGAATTTTTTGAAACTTTTAATTTGCAATTATTACTATTTGATCAATAAGAGTATCAATTGAAATATAGTTCGAAATTTAATATATACATAAAACTTGACGGATGAAATATCGACGAATTTAATTTAGATGAACGTTACATGTAATCAAGAGAAAATATATAGTTTTCATAATTAATATACATCTTTTTTACACGCTGTTTTTATTACTTCCTCTTTTTTCATTCGCCAACGGAGACGTTTATTATTTATATCATGCTTCAAAATAATTTAGATATAATCATGAAAGTTTCTGTTTCTGAAACAAAATATTCCGAGAGAGAGAGAGAGAGAGAGAGAGAGAGAGAGAGAGAGAGAGAGAGAGAGAGAGACAGCGAGAGCGCAAACGTGAGAATCGAGATAAGTACTCGCGGGACCGACGGATATCGAGAGTGATATCTCTTCTGGAACCTAGAGACATAACACATCACTCAATAAGTCTCCGGTCTAACTAAGAAAAACAAATTTTTTTCAGAAATCACGTGGGTCTGTCAACAATGTTGCCATATATGTGTGAGACCGGGGACTTATTGAGTGATGTGTTATATATATAAATATTACATATATGAATATTGTGCACACTTGCAAATTAAGAGTTCTTTATTAAAGTGTTGCGGCAAGAAAGTTTTATGATTAATTTTATTAATCCTTCCTAGTTAATTCTCACTGACATTAATATTTAATTTAATAATTAATTATTTATTTATAGTATATTAGTCGTATGCATTTATTAGAAAAATTTAAAGAAATCAATCTGATGATCAATTGTAGAGCATCATTGCTGTGTGATACTTTAACGAAGAATTCCTAATTTGCAAATATACATCGATATGATATCTATATGTAAAATTTAATTGACGATTAATTTCGTAGCAACATCTAATTACCGATGTAATAAGTAATTAAATACACGTTAATAGCTTGTGGCATAGATAATTAACAGTAACAAATAATTATTACAGAAACAATTAACGATACATATAATCGTGTAGAAAAATATATTTATTTGATTGACAAATTAAACTTTCTCATGTATGCAAAAAAAATATTATTACAGATACACCTATATATATGTATATTTTATTTATATTTTTATATTAAAATAATAATTGAAATTTCTTTTTGTTACAGACAAATTTATTTTAAATTGTACTGAGAATTAAAATATATGAACCAAATGAAAAATCCTCTCTGAAATATTCTTTATGAGCATTGATACACACAGTGCATCAATGCTCCAGTGATCGGCAAAAAAGTAATATTTATTTTTCATTATTTAATTATTTAACAAATTACGATAACAGCGAATTAAATCTTTATGAGTTATTAAATTAATAATTAGTCGGAAAAAAATTACTAATTGAAAATTAATAATTAGGCAAAAAAGAATTAATTTTAAAAAGAGTTAAAAATTAATAATTAATTGAATTAAATTTTTGAAATAATTAATAATTTATTGAAAATCATTTAAAAATTTTAAAATTAATTATTAGTAGAAAATAATTATTAATTTTTTCAACAATTTTCCAGTAGTAATCAGTCTCAAATAAATTATTAATTATTAAAAAAAAATTGCTTATTATTTGAAAAATTAGTAATAGGTTCAAAACTAATTATTGTATTTAAATGTGATTTAAAAAATAGTTATATTGATGTTAAGATCAAAATATAAATATTAAAATCAACATTTTTTTGCTGATATAATGTACAGGATAATCTTGTACAGGGTCTTTGCATAATTTAATTACTAATTTTTTGATAAATTAATAGGATTTTTATATTGATTATTAACTTTGACAAACATTCATAATAAACCATCAAATAATTTTTTATTTTTTATTAAATAATATCTATATATATCAATTATTTATATTTTGTAAGACGCCGTCGATTCTCATCACGTAGCAATGCGATAGTATTCGCGACTCCTCTTCCATCATCTTATCATTTATTTTTACTTATTGTGCATTCCTTTTAGATCTAGGGATATTTATGATGCTAGGAATATTTAATTTATCAATTAAATAAATATATTTCTTCCATCCAATCATACACATCGTTAATTATTCCTATAATAATTACTCGCCACTGTAAATCACCACTGCGCCACTAGTCTCGAATCGTTAATTAATTCGCGCTTTGCCCCTCGCCAATCTTCCCTTAAGATCGAGCTCATTCGCGTCGGACTATTCGGAAAAGGAATGTGTAATGGCTACTCATCGCATCGCGTATAAAGTGCGATTCATCCACCGCGAGGTACCCTCCCGAAGAAGAAGGACGAGAGGGCAACAGCACTTATCCGATCCTTCATTCCACCCTCGCACTTTCCCACTCGTTCTCGCTTATCCTCCCTCCCCTCCCCTCCCTTCCTCTCACCTCTCTCGTCTCCCCGCGGAGCAATTCAATCTCATCCCGTTTTTCGTTTTTCTTCCCCCCCCCCTCTCTCTCTCTCTCTCTTCTTTTTCCACCGTAGCTATCAATGTCTCTACCTTCCAGCGACACCGAGAGATGAAATCACTTCTGCTTTCGAACAGACGCCCGATGCTTTCAGATGTATTATTGCTACTACTGTGGTACCGGGAGAACACCGTGTACACGTCGAGTGGATCAAAAGTTCAGTCTACAAGCCACGCGGGACATAAAACAAATGCAGCATGCCAATCTGTATTGCTCTCACCCTGTATAGCTTAAGGCTATCGTTGATCCTCCACGAGACGTTAATTTTTTCGCCGTTGGCTATTTCGGCCTAGACTTTTGTATCGCGCACAGAAATGCATTAAGATCGAATGATACGAAATGCATTAAGAATGATGCAGAAATGCATTAAGATCGACGTTTATGAAAATATTACGATTTTCGCGAAATCTTGTATAAATTATATGAGAAGGTAAGCGAGAAATGGGAAGCAATATTTCAAGCAAAATGTTTATATTTTGTTCAATAACTTAATTATTAATTAACAGATGATCGAACGTTCCGGCATAAGAACAGTTCGGCTTTAATTGGCAGCTCGTTATATCGTTGCCATTAACGTACGAGCACTTAAAGGGAAGGCGTCGAACGCGCTTGCTCTTCCTCGCTTGCTATTAATTTCCAATATCGGATAATGAAGTGTCAATAATGTCCTTGAACAGGGTAATGCACCCTTCGGCCAATAGCCGAGATCCGTTAAGGATGTACTCCCAACATAAACTGTCGACTAGTTTCAAACTATCGAACAATCATATATAATTCGACGATACCCTTTCTTCGATTCCCTTTCGCTAAGATTTATCCGGGGAACTTTCAATCAAGATAAAAATAATTAATAATTATAATATAAAAGCAAGAAAGCACTGGGAATGTCTAACGTAAAATATGTCGAGCATAATCAGAATTTAAAAAAAAAAAGATATCTTCATTAGAGATAAGCAAAAGAGGATTGTGTGTCGAGTAAATTTCGAGAATTTCGAGTGAATTTCCTCATCGGCGAGTCACTGCCAAAACATCTTAAACTCGTCGCGTGGAAATCGAATTACGTCGCGTTCTCACGACGTTCCACAGGTAAAGGAAATATAATCCACTTAATTCATACTATTAACTCGGATTAACGATGTAGGACGTGCGGAAGAACGACAGCTCGGAGAGACGAGGGATGAAGAAGGTGGGTGCGGGGGGGGGAGAGGGGAGGAGAAGGGAGGGGGCGGGGGGAGAGGAGGGCTGACGAATAAATCCGATGATAAGATTTGCATATTAGTAGCGTTACTGTCTCTACTGTCTCTCCTGGACCGGGGACCTTCGGATCCGCCGCCCCTTTCATGTCGCGCCCTACCTTCGCTATTCATCGCGCATTACCCGCCATCGGCCTCACCCCGATCTCCATCTCCACTGGATCCAATCCCGATTCTGACCACGAGTCTTCCAACCCTTGTCGTCAGAGTGGTGGAGGGTGGCTGAATCGAGAAAAGCATGGAGAGTTCTCTAGCTAAAAAGTCCCGAAAGCCATCGAGGTGCAGGCAGCACGGTGGAAGCCTGTATCAGAAAACAGCTCGATGGATCTAAGGACGCTTTTACGCTTTGGTCGGCGTGAATTATGACCTACGCGTTTTATAGAATACGATTTTATCTGCAATAAAAATCTTAGCGAGTAATAAAAGATTATTGTTTAGTCTACTATTTTTTTTTTTTTTGTCGGACACAATACTGATTTATGAAATAAAAATGTAAACAAATTATAAAACACTGTGTATAAAATTATTATTATTTTAAAAAATAGTTATGGCACGCAAATTCATTTTTTTAATAATTTAATTAATAATTTAATTTAATTTATTAATTCAATTTAATTATTAAATAAATAAATAATTTAATTTATTAATTTAATTTAATTATTAAATGAATAAATAATTTAATTTATTAATTTAATTTAATTATTAAATGAATAAATAATTTAAAAAAGTAGCGTACAAAAAAATTCTTTTACATTAAATTATTAGAAATGTGATAAATAACAATAGATTTTTTAATAAATAATAATAATGTTAATTAATAAATCTTTAAACACACCACAATATACAGTGTGTGTGATATATTATATAAAATATATATTTGTATAAAAATATATTAAAATTTATTATGTATAATATTTTATAAAATATCTTTAAGTATTTTATTTCAATTATTTTAAAATAATGTCTAGAGAAAGTATTTTATTATTTGACATTATAATAATAATAATGTCAAATAACAAAATACATTGTCGCAGAGATATAATCAATTAATTTTTTCAATACCTAATGATAAATTAAATAAATCATAAATTACTCACTTTACGGTTGCTCCGCTGTCACCTGACGTTTTTCAGGGCTTGCAATCTCTAACGTTCATCCTGCTGTTCCTTCATGGCTTTCACGCTATGTTCACTCGCGAAGACACGATTAATTATACGATCGTTCGCGCACTAAATAGCAAAATACGCGTAAAATTTTATACGGCACTCCCGACGTTATTCGCATGCGACGCATTTCTTATTACATTGCTCACAACGCAACTTACTCGTCCGAGCTTCGACGTGCGAATGACAACAAGACCATATGTAAACAACAGCGTGTTATACGTCACAAAATCGAGCGCCGAATTTTGCAATGTATAATAGTTTTGTATATACGATCAATTTTAACAATTTATATATTGCCGCATTATCTTCATAAACATAATCGTAATAAATATCAGAAAATATTTAATTTCAGTAGCAATTTAATATCAGTAAATATTTCCTATAATTATTACAATTAATGATTAACGAATGACTACTATTTATCAGAATAAGTATTTTATGCGATTCAATCATTTAAAATAGAAATTGAAGCGATAAAGGATTCTAGAATTAATAATAATTATTTCTTTAATATTCAAATGTATCTCGCATCGCGTTTTCCAATTTTAACCAATTTAAATTTAATTTGATCGTTATTATAGATTTAATTCAACAAATAGTCGTCACTTCAAGGCGTTTACGAATCGTTAATCGTTAATTGTAATTGCGAAAAGACACGCGTTTAGAAAAGTTATAAAAAAACAGTGTGCAAAATAATTATTTTTAAAAAATTATTATTTTGCACACTGTTTTTTTTATAATTTTTGCACATCTTTATTTTGCAGATTTAATTATATATATATATATATATATATATTATAATTTTTCTATTGCGCATTAGTAATGATAACACATAGTATATATGTATTAAATCAAACTACAAGTTTCTCAGCGCATTCTAAATAAATAATCGTTGAGAAAGCGGTTAAATATAAACCTTTCTAAAAAGACCTTTTAAAAAAGTAGCTTTAAGTAAAATAGCTTTTAATAAAGTAGCTTTTTTAAAAGAAAATAAAAATGAAAAATATACAGTATATTTTTGACTCGTTATCTCAGAAGAAATCTAAACGATAATAAAAGTTAATATAAGCACTTGAGTACTAATGCTAATTTAATCTACTAAAGATATAAATCGCGTTGGAGCAGATTAATTATTATTATTATTATAAATAAAAACATGTATTTTCACAGAAATAATTTATCTAACAGTATAGGTATATATAAATATAGTTGATGGCAAAATTTAGAAATGAAATAATTTCAGTAAAAGAAACTCTCGAAGAAATATGAAGAGAACTTCACTTTGAGTCTTATCTATTCAACTTTCGTCAATTCTTGTTTGATAACTCGCAAAAGTGGAAGGGTCTAAACGAGAAAAGGCTTGCAACTCTATTGATAACGTAAAAAAGTTTTGAAAACCACTATATAGAATAACACAGGTAAACTCACAAAGAATAGAATGTGTTCAGAGGATGGAACTATACTTCAAACAGGAACAATATTTGCTGCGCAAGTAACGCGCTTTAAGTAGATTCGATTTTCGTACATTCCAACATAAGTATTACATGAGAAATTCAAATTCAACTGTCATGAAAAAACATGCAAAATTGATGCTGCGAACGAAACATAACAACTTCTAGCTAAAGGTATTAATTAATTTAATGAATAAAATTAAATTAAATCTAATGAAATAAAAATCAATAAAATTTTCTTCCAGAAAAATTTCACTCTGGATTCCAACTATTTTGTCATATCTTTGAACGATTGTTACAATTTGTCGCGTATTGCCACATTTCTTTGATAACATCTAATGTCGCGTCAAGCTGTTTGGTAACCTGCATGACGCAAGTACCAGGCATTTCCTGAGAAGGAAATGGGCCGGAGGAGAGTAAGCGAGTGTTCTTCGAGGAACAGCGTGATAAATGATCACCAGAAGCGCTGACGTTGATTCAGTTTGTATAGGCGTCCATTTAACAAGGAGAGCGCCGATCCATAGATTCTTCAGCCCTTTAACGCTTATAAGGTTGGTGCCGAGAGGATAACGACGAAACGATACTCGTTAATCAACGTACTTCGCTTTATTCTACGATCCCGACGATCATAGCATTGTGACATGAAATTGATAGCAATCGTTTTTACTTCCATAAAAAGAATTTTTTTTCTTCCAATTTTCTTTTGCACTGAAAGAAAATTCGATTATTAGATAAAAGGCTGGAGACTTCGTATTTGCAAATGACTATTTAATTTGACGAATGTAACATTAGGCATAAACGTACATATTACTTCGTATGGCAATATGGCCGTTGCAATATTACGTCCTAGAACTTTGGTAAATAGTGGAGATAGAACGCTATTAGAGACAAACTCTCTCTGTGTTATAGCCTCAAGTGCTGTTATAAGACAGGGCCCAAACTTGTATTATTACTATCTGCGTACGTCTGGATTCTATATAAAATTACATGCCATTATTAAGGGCAAGCATGTACTATTTTACACGTGATAATTAAAACTCTATATAAATTCCGATTGACGTATCCGACAATTAACAAAAAAAAAAAAAAAACAATGTATTAATTTCTTTTTTTTTTATCTTAGATATCTCGCCTCGCAAAATATAATTGCAGCAAATTATAATATTATTGAAGAGAAATATTTATATTAAATATATTAATTATACAAAATTATATAAAATTAAATATTAAATTAAAAATTAATATTAAATATATAAATATTTAAATTAAAAAAAAAAAAAAAAATATTTATATTAAAAGCCAATTGGCCAACCACTTTGACGTTTACTTCGCCGAAACGCTAAAATTTCTAACAGTTTGTCAAACCGCGAGTTTCTTTCCTACGAAAATCTCAACACAGGTACAAAATTAATCTCGCCGCTATCAATTGCGCCATTTTATCAATCGTGTACTTCTTTTTATCATCGTAACAAGTTTCGCGCGATTTATCGACGCCTTCAGCTTCTCATCGCTCGAAACACGATAAACAACCTCCTGCACCTTCGCCCATTGTTTCCCCTTCAAATCCGCTTTGTCCTCCATCGGTGACCCTTATCTGCTTCCTATCACAGACAAGCAGATCTACACGGTGCTTCTCCTCTCTCTCTCTCTCTCTCTCGCTCTCTCTGTCTCTCTCAGTAGTGCTACAAGATTCGCGCATGCGGCATATATAGCTCGCTAATGGATATTGCTCTTACTCTTGCCCTTGCCTGGAGCCAGCCAGCCAGCCAGAGAGCCGCAAGAGCTAGAACGGGGCATTTCGGATAAATTAGAAAAGCCCGCGACCCGTATCTCTTTCTCTTTTTTTTTTTTTTTTTTTTCTCCCTCGAATCACCATTCCGCTTTTCCGCGAACGCGGCGGAAGGTATTTGCATGACAAACGATGCGCGCATTTCCGGCGTCCAATTTGCACTCTCTCTTACTCTCTCTCTCTCTCTCTGTTTCGCGGCTATGTTCGAGCAATCTCTCTGATATCATGCGGTCATATACTTTATTGGCCACTCTGTACGGAAATGTACGTATGCACATACATACGTGAAGTGCGCGCATTCTTTACGCGATTATATTGATTATGAATAATTTTAATCACCGAAATATGGATTATCGGATGTTGTTGCGAGTGCAGAATTTTTTTATCAATTTTTTGACATTTATGAGTAAGGGATGTGTAATTTATTATTCTTATAACTCGTGGATTGTATTGGAAAAATATAGTATCGTGTCATAAGTGTCTTTTAGTTGACTTTAATTAATGTCTATGGAAATAAATCCCTATGGTAAGGACTTAAGGTGTTACGTTTGACAAGCCTGAAATTAGATCAAAATTAAACAAATGGTTATTATGGGTAAAATTATGTTTTATTAAAAAATGAAAATATATATGTTTTGTAAAGTAATCTTTCGAGAATATCTTGCTAAAGTTTCAGGAAAAAGTATCACAAAATTGATATTTCCTGGCAGCTATTTTCCCGAATAGTATTTGTAAAAACCAGAAATATCTCTGCCCCCTCTCATTTCAAACAAAAAATAAAAATTTTGAAGCAAACTAGTTCTTGCTCATAGGATATTTTTGATTTATGGGCTTAGTTTTTTTTATAAATAAAAAAAAGATTTTTTTAAATTTTTAGAAAACCGTATTTTTCGCTATGAATCAACGCCATTTTTTGAAAAATCAATATTTTTGAAATCGGCTGTGACAAGCACTAGTTTCATTCATCTAGTTTGAGAAAAAATTTTTATTTTTTATTTTAGATGAGAGGGGCTGTCTCTGATATCGCAAACGTCATTTTTAAAAACACCGTTCGAGAAAATAGCTATCAGGATCTCAATTTTTGATATTTTTTATTAAAACTTTGAGGAGGGGATATTTTCAAAATAACTATTCTATAACACATGTATTTTCATTTTTTAATAAAACATAATTTTGTGCACAATAAAAATTCGTTAATTTCGATCTAGTCTTAGATCTGTCAAACGTATGAATCTCCTTTAAAACATTAGAAACACAGAGACTTAAAATACGTCATAAAATTTATTTTTCCGTAGAAATTATGATTGCATTCGTACCGCTATCGATCGATCAACTCTTTCTTCAGCGGGAGCAACCGAAGCATGTTCCTTTCCGCTAATTTACTTGTTCGGCTCGTTGATTCATATCGACATCGAGAGCGTATTGTTGTAGATACCGCGGTAAAGTTTTAATTATATTCTCGGTTGTGAAGATTCGCATCGGGCCGTAAGCAATGCGAAGAAGAAAGACCCGCGGTCCAGCAAGGCTGGTTCGCCCGCGTCTTCTCGCTGCTGCTTATTTCCGAGACACGAAAATTAAATTTGCTCCATCGTGCGTATCGGTGAGCACTTTCGAAGCCGTCAATATTAATCTCACGGCGTACGCCCGCGGAATTCTGATAAGGGCGAGTATCGCGGATGCAAGTTTTCTCGCCGGACGCAATTCCACGAAGAATATTAATCGATCGCGACGAAACATGTCCAGACATAAAAATTATTAATTTTTGTATTTTAATTTTCAAATAATATTTTAATTTCCATATAATATGCGTTAATATTCAAATAATATTTTTCACCTTTGTCAATTGAATAATAAAAATTAATTAGCGAGAAATACACGATTGTATGTAGAATCATATGGAATTTTTGTAAATATGAATTAATGCGAAAGAAAAGTTTCAGCTGTAACCTCTTTTCCTTCTAAAGACTCACTAGAGACGAAGGATTCCGTCCTTCTCCAGAGTATTAAGTCAAAAGTTTCGGAACATCAAAGATTAATACAAATAATAGCCACTTATTGGTATCGTTGAGTGTATGCCGTAATACGAGTCCCCGTTGACCGCTATTTTCCGCCGCAGTATAACTTTAAGACTATCCTGAAGGAACTGAGAAAGAAGTACGAAGTCCAATCGAGCAACTCGTTACTTAAGATCGAAGGCGAAGGGGTCGACCAACTGAAACTTCGACTCGTATATTGCTATTCGATGCGCGCCGTATTGACCTAAATGCAAAAGTGTATATTGGCGAAACTTTCTACGGATACATTTCCGCCAGCTAATTTTGAGGAGAATCATAAACAGTGGTAACTTTTTAATTTTATTGCTCGCGTTAACTTGCAACATTTTTTTTTTTCAGAAATCACGTGGGTCTGTCAACAATGTTGTCATATATGTGTCAGACCGGGGACTTATTGAGTGATGTGTTAGTAAGCGGATTATTTTTACGATTTAATAATACAAAGATTGATACAATATTTATTTTTATTTCTATTGCTGCAATGTCGACAATTTTAACGCACTCCTCAAAAGTTCATTGCATTAAATTTTTTTACACCATTGAATTACACAGTTTAATTCGCTCGCAAAAGTTTATTATCATATATTGTTATTAATTTGAGTACATGATTAAAAAAAAATTTTCCTCCACAAATGAAAAAAGAATTTTATGTACATAAAATTTCAGGGGACATTACGACGGAAGTGAAGAACCTCGAGGCATTATGAAGAATGCGAAGAAAAAGGAGTGAATAATTTGTTTCTATTTGCGTAAAAGTCGAGCGATAGTGGACTGATTAAATCCGAGGATAACTTCTGCTACTTACTTATTGTCCACACGGCAGCAACAGGTAGTGGACTCAGCCAAGGACCCCCTCACCCCCAACGCTTCCTTCATTTCACAAATTCCCGACAGTCTATTTCGCGCTGCAAAATAAATGCGCATCCCGGCGCATATCGAAGCGCGAACGAGGGCTCGTGAAGAATAACAGAAACTTTCCGCACACGTCCCGACTTTCGCGTTCAAACATCTCCGATGACGCCCGGAAAGGCTGATTCAACCAACAACGAGAGAAACTTTCAAATTCCCTTGGGTGGTCTCGCTTACGAAACAGTCGCGCCGAAGAAATACTTGATTGTAACTTTCGGAAAAAGTCTCTGGCTCAAAATCAAGCGATTTATCAAGTCGAGATTAGACATAATTAAGAGTTTATTATAAAAACAGCCATAATATGTGCCATTGTTATTCTTCGTTTTTAAGACATTAATCTAATATAATCTCTATCGTCGTTACGGTTTTGAATCGTTAAATAATAAAAAGATTAATAAAAAGATTAATTAAATAATATGACATTAAATAATAAAAATTGTCTAAAATTGTATTAATAATGTAAAATTTAAACAATAAATTTAAATAATATTTTATGCTAAAATTATACACACTGTGTATTAATAATATTATTTTCTCTTATAATACATTTATTAAAAGTATATAATAATAAATAATATTCTGACAGCAAATGTTTCGAATTATTCGTAAAGTGTAGAACTCCCGTGTATAACCATAATAATGGCAAAGCTTCGTCGCGATGTCTCTATGCCAGATTTGCAAACTGCTTTAACGAACGTTATTCAACAACACCGCGATTATTCTAATGAGGCTCGGAATTTCGCGTGCAAAATGGTAGTGGCCGACAAGCGAGCGAGGGTCGAGATGTCGAAACTTTATAGCCAGATCAGATTTCAAATATGATTAGCACTCGGTATGATATTAGCCGCGGGCTCTACTGCTTCTCGTTAACATCTCACTACATCGGGTAAAGAGACGTATATGTATCTGTTACAGTTTTAATAATTACTTATTAAATTATTGTTTTATTTGCGATTGATAATATTGAATTAATTCCCCACGTCAAATCAATTATTCCAACTATTCGTGATAAATGTCTGCGGCTCACTATCATTTCGTTATACATAATTATTTATGTATGATTATCGTTAATACAATTGTTTACGCATTATGTTAAACTAACTAATTATATATAAATAACTAATATAATAACTATTATAAATAACTAATTATATATAGTTATATACTAATTATATAATAATTATTTATCATTCATGTATAACATATATATTATATACATGTTTATATAAAATATAATATTATATCTTAAAAATAATTTTATATATATATTTGTATTAACAATAATCATATTATATAAATATATATAATTATTTTTAAGATAAAAATTCACACACAAGAAACGCTTTAGAACAATCTTTTTCACAAAAATATATACAGAATTAGATATAATCCTAAGAATTATATATTTATTCCTTTCTCACCTAGATATTTTATAGCTTGAGCGTAAAAGTATATATACGATTTGCTTAAAATAATAAAAAAGTTTTGTTTATGTGTGCCACAACAAATAGAATTAGTAGACTGAATGAATTAAAAACAAAATTTATTCGTGAATAATAAAAATATTAAAAATATTAATTGCTATTTGCTTGAATATGTTATACATATTTTTGATCTTTTATTTATTTTTTTACGTACACCTTGAAAATCTCAATTTGTGAAAAAAAAAAGAACACGGGAAAAAGCGATACAATTTGAACACAGAAATAGCACCAAATCAGCCTTAGCTTAGATCAACAAAATGAAATCCACTGAATATGAATGAACTGCCATTTAACACCAACGTTAAACGCCCAACGAGAACACGGCATCGTTCTATAAGCTTTAACTAATAATCCTAAGTGCATCATCAGTCGCTTGATGCAACATTGCACGAGTTCTGATACTGCTGCAACCTGTACAGCAATCTCTTCCCACATTGCTAACTTCTTTCTCCCTTTGTATCTCTTTTTCTCTCTTTCCCCCTTTTTTCCTCTCTTTCCTTCTCTCGTCACTTGGCCTTCAATTCCTCTCGCGCAGACATAATCCCCACTTTTCATGATTACTTGCAATTTTATCCTAGACACAAAAATTGCACCACGATTGTAATTGTGGTCTCTAAAAGAATGGTAGAATAGTGTGTTCTTTCCCTCTTCCTCTATGTGAATTGTGGAGGTTGTTGATGATGAGTGAGAAAAAGAGGTTCGAAGGATGGAGAAGCGAGAGTAAGCTTGGGAAAAAACGGGGACCGAGCTATTAGAAACCTTACTCTTAAAGCGCGATTCGCTCGCCTTCCCTTGAGTCCCACTTGCGTTTCGTCTCTCAAGCTTCGCTTGAAAAATCCCTCAAGTTTGCCGGTTGATAGTCTGCGTGGTAACAAATTGTCATCGAATTTATTGTCACTCTAATGCTCAACATGTTTTATAGCTGATAAGAAATAAGTGTTACGCAACGAGAAATAATTCCTTACACCTACACATATACACATACGCGCAAGCATATTACACTATCCGTGTAATTTTTATATTCGTTTATTATATGAAATAAAGCACTGCTGATAATCTTCATCATTTCTCTGCGATCATTTCCGCGGATCTATTTAATTCCCTGGGAATTTCCATCTGTACTTCTAATTATCATCGAGAGACCGAACAAAGACAATTCTGTTCAGGTGAGTTGGTGAACCCGGCAACGATACGAAGGAACGAAGAAGGGTAAGGAGAAGAGCGGAGCAGGTGTACTGCTCGCCTGGGTTATATGCGAGACATTCGGACTCTATCCGCGGCAGAGACTGAGATGGCATTTAAGGATTACCGGAGGTTTAGCATAATATCAGCAGGTAGAAGGAGGACAACAAACAGGCGTCATCGTCGGAGCGATGAGAGGACGGCGGATGACGGGTGGAAGATGGGACTCACGACGTGGAATGTGCCCGAAAAGGGGTGCAGGTATTATTCATGGATTACCTCACTTGTCTCGGCTACAATCCTCCCAAAGCCTCCATTAGAATAATTGCTTCTTCATCTTCGCGCTTACGCGGTTGCTATCGCCTACCGCGTCCTGATTCTCTTCTCCATCCCCAACCCCTTCTTCACACAAAGAGAAAGAGAAAGAGAGAGAGAGAGAGAGAGAGAGAGAGAGAGAGAGAGAGGGAGAGAGGAGCATTAACCGATTTTGTCACCGACATCTTTCGTTTAAATATATGCCACTGGTTGCAATACGCGGTCCTGTCATCACACTTCCGCATGCATGTCGAATGCACTGGTTTTTCTCCCATTGTTTGCTTTAACTTGACACGAAGAAAAGTGTGTCATATCTCTAAAAATTTGTCGCGGGAAAATAAATGGCAAATACAATGCATTATATTATACCAATTGTCCTGCTAAAGATAATTGCATAATTAAATGTATTAAATTAGAATAAAATGAAGAAAATGTCAGTTTCAAAGTAGAAAGAATAACAATTATCCTATTTAGCATCCATATTCTTTATTGTGACCGCTATAACAAGGTGTTTTAAACTTTAAATTATTCAGCAATTATGTAAATAATTTTATTTGTCATGCAATATTAATTAAAACTGGAAATCACATGAAAATATAACACAAATAAATTTCTATTTATATATTTTTTTTTTAAGTTAAGAAAAATATCACATTACAATGTTGTA
>JBCAUJ010000052.1:2358903-2390365 GCA_038406275.1 Cataglyphis albicans
TTTTATAATTTTATTTAATTTTATTTTATTAAAATTAAACATTGTTACTTCAATCAATTAAATCGTCAAATTATCCACGCGGCACAACAAACGTTTTATTCATTTTATTTTAATGTAAATTACACTATTTATTAATTTAATTTTATATATTTTTATAATTTTATTTAATTTAATTTTATATATTTTTTTATATTTTTATATATTTTATTAATTTTTATATATTTTTATAATTTTATTTAATTTTATTTCATTACGATTAAATATTATTAATTCGCAATCAATTATTAAATTTGATTGATAATTTGAGTTTTAATCAAATTATTCAAATTATATGACACATAAATGTTCTATTAATTTATTTTAATGTAAATTACATATTATAAATATTATATATTATTATAAGATTAAATATTATTACTTCAAACAATGATTAAATTTGATTAATAACTTGGCATTAGATTGACTAAAGTAAAATTATATTAAAACGATGCGTGACAAATTGTCTAAGCTTTCATTGCTATGATAATAAAGATGGATGGGCTATGAAAAATTGACAAAATTGATGCAACATCACAATAATAATCAATATTTTATATAAGAAATAAAATTATTAGCGTCTTTTACATTAAATAAATTTAAAAAAATTTCTATTGAAAAGAATATTTTATATTTTTTTCAATTTTTTGTTTTAATTTATATTTTAAATTATATTTTTAATGTGTTTTAATATATATTTAAAAAGTCTATTAAAAGTTACTTGATTGCATTTATTCTAGCCCATCCATTTTGAGGCAACGGATTTATTTACAATCTACAATCTACATTTGCATCTACAATATCTACGGATCCGTCACCTCAAAATAAAATAAAATTTATCACTCACCGGCACTGATGCGCAACAGCGGAGATTTGGTCTTGAGGCTACGTTGTCTGCAACACACAAATATAAAATCCAAATTATAGTAACGTTTAAAATAATTATTAATATTTAAAAAAATTATTATTGTGCGCATTGAATTTTATATCCGATGCGTATAATAATAAGAAGATATATAAAGATGAAATAATTTTATAAATTCTAAAAAAGAAAATTATTTTAAATAAAAACTTTTATAGTATGAGTCTCCTTTATTTAAACTATTCAAACAATGATTGAGTCGAATTAATGCGTGTGCGGAATTTATAATAATTAATATAAAAATAATAATACTCACTCTTGGGTTGCTCCGCCGGTGCAGGATGCCTCCCCTAGGCCTCCTCTTCCTCTCAGGTTGATTCACACGCGCGATATTTTAAACGGCACTTTTATTAAAAGATATTTCCGCACTTGTACGCGCGATACTTTGAAAGATACTCCCGCACTTTCAAACTTCGGCACGATCGAATCCCGTTTCACATGTGAATCGTACTGCGACTCGACAACTTTATTGCTCGAGCGTTGCTGTACGAATGATAACAAGGCTATAAGTTAGTAAGACGTTAACAATAGCGCGCTAATGTTTACATCGCCAAGACTGAATACAATGTTATTGTTTTTGCGGCCGAAAATATGTTACGTACTATGACATATATATGGTGTCGAATATTAAATAATACAAGTATTTTAAATTATAGATTAATTATTTAATAAACGATTAATATATCATGGAGCTTATTAATATATTAATCATTATTCGAACCTGCGATTTGACTATTTTATAACGCGTTTCTTAAACCGAATCATATTTAAATTATCAAAAAATCGAATAACGATGAAATATGAAATATAAATAGAAATCAAGTATTTTTAAAGAAGTAATTATTGTTTATAAAGAGAGAAAGATTGCGATAAAACAATAATTTATAATTTTGATTCTAATCATTTTGATTCTCGATTAAAACGTTACGCAAAATACGCGCTTCGGAATTTATCCATTATGATATAATTATTTATTATTCAAAATTTAAATTGCACGAAAGATAATTAATTATTTATGATATTAAATTATTTTCCGATACTCGTCGCGATCGCGTTGAGTAAAGAAATTTTGTGGAGTGTTTCGCGTTCCTTACTGTTCGACTGTCGCCGTGAGAATAATAAAGCCATAACACTAGCGCGCTAATGTTTACATCGTCAAGGCCGTATACAATATTATGTTTTGATTATTCGTTGCCGAAATATTTTTCGTACTATGACGTATATACAAACGAAATATTAAATTATACATGTATTTGAAATTATTAAATCAATTATTAAATTATCAATTAATATATCACGGAGTTTATTATATACTGGCAATATTGTTATCTCTTTTTCGCGATGCTGATTGGTTGATCTCGACGATGCACTGAACATTACTTTATATTAATAAAAGCTTGTCATAACTGACAATGAGCGACACATTTGATAGTCTAAATATTAAGTGGGTGTGTAATTTTTATTTAATTTATTTTAAAAAAGTAGAAAACTAGAATTAATATGTAAGTAATTATATACACATGCACATAAAAGAAATGGCGCGCGCGTCATTGACAGATCGTCACGCATGACGCGACGAAATTATTTCGACAGAGGAGGACCGCGAAATGCTAAGGAGTATGATAATCGTTTATTTAATATACAATTAACTGATGATAAACAAAACGCAATTTATCGTGCAAAATATAAGACAGAAAGTATTAGCGACGAATATATAAGGCATACGAATATATTAGGCATGTAGAAAAAAACACGGACGTTTGACAACCAGTGTGACAGTAATGACAGTAATATTGTTTTTCTTTATATTACATGTTACGTATCCTTTAGCTGACAATAATAATTGAAACATTAAACATTAAACATTAAAAATGTATTTTCAATATTTATATTATTTTAATGTTTTTAAAAAGATTTTCCAAAAACTTTTAAGGACATTTTCAAAAAGGTTTGTCAACATTGTTTATTGGGATATATATCTCCGCACGATAATCGCATAGAATACTTTTTTTTTTCTAAAGCGAAGAAAAAATATTCCGAGACAATTCCAACTTACCTTCCAGAAATGTTGTTAAATATGCTAAAAGATTAAAATATCATATATCGCAAATAAGATTTTTAACAAGCGAAACTTTATATAAGCATGATGCATATAAATATTGATTATTCAAATGCGACATCAATTTTTGTTTTGAATTTTTTAATTTAAATTTCGATCAAGTAATTTTCGAGGATTGCTCGAATTTTACAGAAAATCATGATTCGTTTCTCGTATAAAGAAAATAAATTTTTTATAGATTATATTTTATATACTAATAAAAATAAGAGCAGAAGAGAAAAAAGCTAGCGGAGAGTTTACACATTTTTATTTGTATTATTTTATCGATAGAGTGAAAAGTGACTGATAGTGTCTCCACTTACCGTAAAAATATGATGGCAGTAATTTGAGGATTGGGAGTTAACCTTTTATGTTAAAATCATGTATGTAACTTTGTAACCCACATGGGTAATTTATGTGCATAATTTGATTAATTCTTATTGCTCATCAGTAAAAATATATTTTTTGTTTCAAGGATATTAAATATCAGCATTATTATTAATTGTTATTGCAAGATAGATAAATTGAATTTAAAGGAAGATGAGTTTGTTTGTTATAAATAGGTAGGTTATAAATAATGCTTATTAAACAATGACAATCTGTTCTAGAAATTATTTATTATTAGTTATTACTTAATGCAATATATATATATTTTTTTTTATTTAGATATGATGAAAGCAGAGAGGAAGATGAGAATACGACAAATCATCTTTCTGAATTGTTAAAAAGAATTGAAGAACGTAAAAGACAAAGAGCTGCAGCGGATAAATCTATATTAGATCTAGATCAAAACAATTTAACTAAAGATAAGAAAAAGAAAAAGAAAACTTTGCTTAATACAGATGAAACTAATGATTTAAATATTGACAAAAGTGATTGCAATGAAAAAGTCAGCGAGCAAACTACAGAAACGGTCAAAACATCGATAAAAAAGAAAAAAAAGAAGAAAGATATTGAGAGCGAGCATGTTGTATCACAAAAAAATGAAGACTTAGAAGAAAAGGATGGAAATCCAGTAAGTGAAGAAGAAGACAATCCAAATATTGTAAAGGAAAAATCTTTGGAGAATAATTTTGTAGTGTTAGGTACAAAATCTCGAAAAAAGCAACGTGAAGTTAAGAGAGTATTGCCAGATTGGTTGGCGCATCCAGAAGTTATATGTGCTGATTTGAATAGCGGACCAAGTTTGGAAGAATTAAATTCAGTTTTGGATGCAAAATTGATAGAAGTCTTAAAGGCTAATGGCATTGTTAAATTATTTCCAGTTCAATCTAGCATCATAAAATGGTTACACAAGTGTAATATGGATAGGAAATTTGGGCAATGGTTGAGAGATACTTGTGTATCTGCTCCTACAGGCAGTGGTAAATTATAATAATTTTTGTATAATATATAATTTTATTGAAATGATAAAATGTACATCTTTTTCTTTTGTTTTTAATATTATTTTTTTCACATTAAATTTTATTATAGGCAAAACCCTGGCCTATGTATTGCCAATTGTACAGGAATTACAAACACGATTGATACCAAAGATACGCTGTTTAATTGTTCTACCAGTACAAGAATTAGCTGCACAGGTTCATAAAGTAATGATCACTTACACATCTCACACAAATTTAAAGGTGGGCCTGCTTTCGGGTGCCTTTTCGTTTGAACAAGAGCAAAATAGTATAATTAAGAAAAGTATGTACTTGTCTTTAGTATCTCTATAATGATTTAAAATTTAAATTAATATATAAAAATTTAAAAAAATATTTATTTACAGCTGAAAGGGGAAAGTACTTATCTATGGTGGATATTATAATCGCGACGCCTGGCCGTTTAGTGGATCATATATTAAAGACACCCGGATTTTCCTTTGATTCTCTAAGGTTTCTTGTTATCGATGAAGCCGATCGCGCAGCGGAATGGATACAGTATTTACCTGAACCTCATTCTCGCGTTCCTATTTTCACACTCGAAAATATACATTCCAGGTTAATTATTAAAAATATATTTCATTAAAAATATATTTGGATATATTCTCTAATATGGAAATAATTTTTAAGTTTAAAGACACAATATAACGATTATTTTATATATGTCTTCTAGTCATTTATATCAATTTATTAATTTAAGTATGTCTACTAGTCACTTTATGAATTTATTAATTTTTTAGCAAAGTCATACCAGCTCAAAAACTATTATTTAGTGCAACCTTGTCGCAAGATCCTGAAAAATTGAGCTGGTTAGGCCTGTTTCAGCCAATACTGTTCACGACCGTTGTGACCGACAAAGACACGGACGTAAATTTGGACAACATTGCGGGTGATTTCATCGGACGTTACACGAGTCCGGATGAACTGACGGAACTTGCGGTGGAATGCATTGCCGAATACAAACCAGTTGCCCTGTATCAGCTGTTGACGAGGTACGATACCATTTCCAAGACTCTCGTTTTCACGAATTCCGGACATACCGCGCACAGACTGGCGCTCTTGATGCAATCACTCTTGTCGGAACGGAATGTCGCGGTTGGAGAATTATCCGCACAGCTCGCGTCGAAGCAACGCGAAAGTGTCCTTGGCAAATTCGTAAGCGCAGAGATAAATATGTAAGTTTTACATTTTATCAAGATAAAATAATTCTAACTTTATAAAACACAGTTTTTTCCGTTTTTTTGAGATTATGATTTAATTTTTAATTCTCATTTTCTTATTCTAAGAAAATAAAATAATAAAGATAGATTATATATTTTTTGCAAAAGTAAAGAAAGAAATAATTTAGCTTTAATAATTTGATTAATCTTGATTATCCGGTTAGATTAATAAGCTCAGACGCGCTGGCTAGAGGTTTGGACATTCCTGATGTACAACTAGTCGTATCTTACGATATCCCAAAGCACATCAAAGGCTATATACACAGAGCCGGTAGAACTGGGCGGGCGGGTAAACCGGGCATTGCAGTATCCATGCTCACACCGAATCAAGTTGGAATATTTAAGCAAATGTTAAGTGGCGCACACAAAATCGTGCCTAATATCGAGCAAATGGAACTGAGTACCACGGCAAACGCGCTCAACTATCAGAATCATCTTGAAAAATTGAAGGAAATTCTTGAAAAGGAGAAAAATGAAGATTTGGAACGAATGAAAGCTATTAAACGTAGACGTGTGACGCATGTGACTAAGCAAAAGAAAATGTAGAATAATTTTTTACATGAAAAAAAAAAAAAAATAAAAGTAAAAAAATTTCATAAATTTCTTTCCTGTATAAGCTCCCGTACTATTTATACAATTACTATTCGAAAAAGTTCGTGCATTGATACTTACTCAATTGTTAACGTTGAGCTCATTTCCATGCTGTATAAGGTACAGAAAAGAAACATATACAGATAATAGGGTAACATCGATAATAACATTTTATTGTCTGAGGTTAATAGTATCATACATCATGCTCATTCCCTATCGTAATTCGTTCTATGGATAGTCGCGATATATCTCGCTTCGAACTGTATACTAATTATTACTCCCATTATTTTTTATTCCGTCGAAGGCAAAAGGTATTCACAGTATTAATTTACAAAAGAAACAGCATCGTGTTCATTGAATGACGACGCAGACACAAAAGTTATTTACTATTATTGCTGTGTATAATCTCATTGCTCAGAACTGATTGCATAAACTTTTCTTTGTCATACTTGGAATAAAATTACAGGGGAATGCTTCATTAAAGAGCCTTCCTTCTTAATTTTTAAAAGAATTTCTTTATGAAAAATATTACACGATGTCTCGAATTTTTTTTTCGTAGAGATGGCCACAGCATACAATGACAATGGTAAATGCGCAATTATATGTATCGATATTGAATTACAAATTATAAGATTGTCACTTTTGAGTCGTGAAATTCCAAGGATATTCTTTCAAGAATTTTTTATACATAGCTATAAGGTATCGTGAAGTTAAAAATATCGGAAATATTACTCAGTATGGTATAACTTAATTAGTTTTATAATTAATTTATAATTAGTTTTATAATTAAGTAAGCAATATTTTTTTATACTTATTATATTTTACATGTATTTAATATTTATATTTTATAATACTTTTCGCACGCGTCATATATTAATATATATGACTAAATTTTGATTTCCGACAATTGTATAAACAATTGTATATTTTCTCTTAGAAATCGCATTATTTTCGCATGACATATTCAATTACACGACTCGGCCTAAAGTTCGGACATTCTCAAACTTGTAATTCAAACTTTAGACGCATGTGTCGGAATTATTATTACAATTTAATATTGTGCGGTTGGCGGGATTAAATCGCATAGATACTAAAGTAATCGTTCACTTAGAAATTGTTAATTTTCTGCGAAAACAAGCTTTCTTAAATCACTTTTCAACATGTGCACAGATTCCCGTTTAATCAACACATCATTAACATTTCGTTCGTCGGAAATCAGAGGCGGATTAGCCACTAAATAAATCGCTCTCGTGAAATTTTGTATCTCTCATCATTTACACGAGCTATTCGTTATTTTGCATCGCTTATATAAATTTGTATCTTAATCATACATAGAACAAAAGATAAAATTCTGATTAAATTTTCATTAATATAGATATTTTAATAAAGAAATTCAAGTTTTTGGAATAAAATAGAGAAGTTTTTGTTTTTTGAATTTTGATATTTTTATAAGATTCCTTCTGAAATGAAATTTTGCCATTTAAATTGCAAATTAAGATAACAGATCTAGTAGAAAATCGAATTCAAAGTGCTAAATACAATTAAGACGAAAAGCTTGCGATCATTATTTTCTTTCTTAGGAAAAGATATTTAATCAATCAATATAGAGATACTTGGTATGTTTTTAGATTTTGCATATTTGCACTTTTAGATTCTCGCAACCCTTTTACCCTGTAGTCATTAAAAATTAGCAATTAGATTGCCGTAATATATATGGAATAGGCAATGATGTATACAGGGTCAGCAACTTTTTATCACTTACTAGTTATATGTTCGACTTTTAATTTTCGTAAAAAATATATGAAAATCTAATTTAAAAAACAACTATGGAATAAAAATAGCCAACGAACTATGAATATAAATCATGGCAGTATGAATATGAGAAAGTTTAATAAATATAAAATTCAAAAATGTTTCTCATAAAACTAAAATTTGACTGTACAATTATAAAAATTCAAAAAAATTCTTTTATTTCACATATTTTATATTTTTTGAAATAACAAAATAACTTTAATTTCAGATGCCTTTTATAATAAAAATAGAATCTGAAATTATGTAACAAAAATTCTTGAATAAATTTTTATTTTATCAGATTTTCATCTATTTTATATAAAAACTAAAGTTGAATAGAAAATTTATATGAATAAATAAATTAAATAAATAAAAAGAATAAATCAATTAATTAATTTATATAAATAAATTTGTATAAAAATAAGATTTAATTGCCGAATTCTTTCCTTTGTGTTGGAACAAAAGCTAGTGATGTCTTTCGAAAGTTTGACAGTTTCGACAAAAGCATCCGCTCGAATTATCGTTGTCTGAATTCTAACGAACGAGCCAGATTAACATTTATATGTAATATATATATATAATATATTTATGTGTAATATATAATATATCTTATGTAATATATATGTATATATAACTGTATATATGTGTGTAGATACGTATCGTGCCTATAGACAGTACTTCTCTTCCACGTTCATTATGTTACAATCGCGAATGCACCTTTCTATGTCACATTATTACAAAATCTACCCTCTTTGAGGATACATCGAATCGAACGAGTCCTAAACGCTTATCTCGAAAAAATCTGAACGCTCACACATCTTCTGTTCTTTTATTTACACTTACATGTATATTCGTTAATATATAATATACGAGCTTATGTACATACATTAAACGTGGTCCTATATGATTCATATGTCTCGTTGCTGCGTATATGTATTTTTTTCTTCATACTTAACGCCGATAAATTCTCCGCGTTTTTGTAGTAGCGTTTCTTACGATAAGAGGATACCCAATGGATTTTGCCTATAATGAGATTTTGTATATTATATGTACGAAATGTACATTATATATATATATATATATATATATATATATATATATATATTGTATATATAGAATGTATAAAAAAAACTGCGCCTTCCCTTGATAATACATATTAAATAGTGAATTAAAAAAAATGTTTCTTCGTATTTAAGAATGCTGCGATAAATTAAATTTTTTAAAGATAAAAATAGATAATATAAAATTATATTTTTTTCAGCAATTAATTTCAGCTATTGTTTACTTTAAGAAATTTTTTTTCCTCAAGCACTTTGTAACTACAACGTGAAAAAAAAAAAGAGATGCGCAATTTTTTATATACCCTGCATATATTACGTGGGGTGCGCCAAGCAGTCTGTAATGTACTTAAAAACTCGCCAGATTTTTGCAAATCACCATCATAATCGCTACGCAAATTTATGTGAGATATGTTGCAATGGGGCATTAACGCAAATGTTATAAAACAATACATTTTATGCATCTAATGATACAGTATTGGCATATTCTTATTATGTCGATTCATAAATTCCAGTTATCAAATGAATAACTGTGATAATAAAACGCCGCTTATCATTCATTAAACGTTAAGTTAATAATTTGCGAGTTTCGCGAAAAATTTCGCGGCCGAATATTTCGTAAAGGAAATAATTAAAGGAAAAAGGGGAAGAAAATCAGCCTCTTCTAGCGAGCTTTTAAGCCGAATGAACGAGGTTCGATCTGACGAGACTTTACTATACCGTATTTATTGTCGTGCTCTCCGTTGCTCTGCGTTTTACGAATTACAGTATACGTCGACTCATTTAACCGTAAAAGTGCACCGACCGAATTAAGCCGCGTCAATTTGCGATAGTCAAGCGCACATTTAACCTGGCAGTGTCGTGATCGCGATAGATGAAAGATAAAAAAGTATCGTGGAAGACGCGAAACGGGGCTGCGAAAAACGATCGCTAGCGAAATAGGAATCAGGAGCCTGAGAGTGAATCTCGAACGAGAGTCTCGTCATCTTTTTATTTGAAAAATTTTTTTACCTTATCGATTCTCTATATTTTATATCGAGATGCATTCAACATATTTCGTAACAATAATAACTATTTAAATAGACAATTATTATTATTGCTAAAGAAATAATAATTATATATTTTAATAATTTATATATTTAATTATATATTTAATTTTATGTTTAATTAAATTTAAATATATATATATTTAAATATAATTAAATATATAATTAAATATATAATTAAACATATAATTAAATATATAATTATTATTTTTTATTAATAATAATAATTATCTATTTAAATAATTTTTATTGCTATGAGATATATTAAAAAATAGGAACATATATATATATATATATATATATATATATATATATATGTTCCTATTTTTTAGAAATAATAATAATTATCTATTTAAATAGTTATTATTGCTACAAAATTACATATATTCTATATATATATATATATATATATATAGACTAATTTACAGGAAATTTTACGGTGGATTATTTCAAGAAAATTAATTAGCTTGCATTATCGCATTTCGAACTGTTCGATCAGAAAAAGAAACTCCCTAATATTTACGTAAAACAAGAAAATCTTTGTTTTTATAAATACGATATAAAATATGAAGAATCGATGAAACGTGAAGAAAATAAGAAAATGAAGCTTATTTGACATTTGTTGAAAATGAGGTTTTTGTAGTTCTCATTGCTAATGACATTGTTAATGTTTATAAGGCAAAATCTAAAATTCGGGAGATCAAAATTGATATTCATCCAATAGTAAACACTCGTCTCAGTTATATTTTCTTTTGCCGATATAGCGTAAAAGGGAAACAACTTATATCCTGGAATACCTGTCAATTTACAACCCGTATATTTTTAACTCTAAGCGACAAGAGTATGAACATTGATTCGCGAGAACTGTTAAGGTCGAATGAGAAAGTTCGTGCATCGTGTTCGATACATCTTCTAAAGCAAAACTTCCATGCGAAACTTCAAATAATTTACAATTAAAAATAAAATTATATTCTCTTACAAAAAATAACATTCCAATAAAAGAAAATAGAATATATTCTTCGATTCGTATTGATTTGTTTATATTAAGCTTGTCACACAGTGAAACTTTATTTCCATCACGAGCATCAGATCTTCAAACAATGTTATGGAAACATTTTTGGAGAATGATAGAAACTTTCGCCAATTTATAAGTCAATTTAGTCGCGAACTCCCGCGAATGTCAACAGCACAGAGAACTCATCTCGTTGTTCCACACTTTGTTTTTTTTTTTTTTTTTTTTTTTTATTTCTTTTTTTCCATGCTCGCTGCGTCGCCGGAAAGAGCGTGATGCACGAACTTGCTTGACCTATATTTTACCTACAGTCCGATTAATCGCCGGTTACGTTTAAACAAGAGAGAAAGTGGAAGAGAGATAGAGAGTGTCTCTCTAACTCTCACACGTGTCAGTCGAATATCGCACTGACCGCGTCGCGTATATTTACACAGACTCTGTCAAAAGTTTTGCCATTGTCTTTTTGGTCGCGTACCCCCAGATATAGTTATATAGATCGAGCATTGATGACAGCCCGAAGAATGAAGAGGAGAAATGGAGAAACGGGGGAGAATCTCGAAAAGGAATTCCATCTCTTTCTAACAAAAATTCCACAGGCACGAATGAGAGAGACAAAATCCCTTTTCGATTCTTTCCCTCTTTTTAAATCTCATTTTCCCTTCTTTTCCATCCGGTCCTCACTAACAAAGCATTGTGGAGGACCAGCTCGGTCTATATGTATTACGTCTGTAGTGTCGCGCCGCGGTGACTACATCTGATCGTATCTAAAAGTCCTTGTTATATCGAATAATGGGAAGACCTATTTCTTTTTTTTTTTTTTTCAGCGTGAATTTGCATCCTCTATCTTCTCGACTCTGTTCCCATCACGAGCCTCAAACCCTCGAACAATGCTGTGGAAACGCTTTTGGGAAAAGCTGAAATTTGATTTCGTCAGTTTATATAAACACAAAATAAAAGGCGAAAGAAACTTAACATGTTATACGTTCTCTCGTCTTTCGGTTGAGTAAAATTTTAATATATTTATCTCTTTGTGCATTTAATTATATTTTCGAAATAAATAATAATCGTCAGCTCATCTAATATAACGATAGTTGAAAAAAAGATTAATACCTCAATCAAGTTGATTTATTTATTAAATAATATTCTTTTTCAAGCACCTTAACGAGGACCACTTAAATGATTCGGGAAAAGAGTCATTTTCTCTCTTCTGTATATTCTCTCTATTCAAATTATCTCTCGTTCTTCATTCATATTTACAATCATCGCCGGAGGGACTGACCTGCCTAGATAGGATTGTCGTGTACGCACGGCGCGTCCCTTTGCGTTACTTTTAGACGACTAATGAAGATCCACGAGGGGCTCCTAACTGACCCCTTTGTTTGCTTTTCTAAGTTCATTCATTAATCTCCATTTTGCATTCATAATAGCTTCGTACGCAAATGGTGTCCAAAGATACTTATCGCGAGATATAAATTCTCTCGACGAACAAGCAATTAAATCGTGAAATGTCGCGCGCTCATTGATCCCTCATTGAAATTATCTTCTTTTATAAAAAAAAAAAAAAATAATATTTTTCCTATATATTTTGCGTTTCGATATATTCAGCGGACCTCGATCAAAGCTGCAATCTTTTATAAAGATATCAGATTCTTGGAACAAAGGCAAATTTATAATGTTTACCTTGAAATTGTGATTAAAAGATAAAAGGTAGCAGGGAATTTATATAGACGATAAGAGGTAATGAAGATAACATCTAGCCGGTGGATGTCAGATTCCGTCGGAACCAGGCTTTTCTCCTCTTAAAAAGATTGCTTTTCCACTTTCCAAAGGTATTGGATTTCGCGATCGATACTTAGAGCGGAGCGCGTAATCCGAGAAAGCATTTTGACATAGCAAAAAACGTAAAGTACATCAAATATTGATTAAAGAAGAGGAGTCTGTGATATTCAGAGATTCCTCCATAACGATTACTTCCTTTAAATATATTCTGACAAGCTTTAAGAGCAAATTTTGTCCATGATTAACCCTGCAGATAATCGTTTCCTCCACAATGCAACCATATCTGCAGCGTTAAATGTCTCAAGATTGACTTTGATCTAGATTTTTCATTTGAAAACAATATATGGATGTCCTAATATAAATTGTAAAAAGATTATATAATTATATCTGATCTATTTATCATCTGATATATAGCATCTGACTTATTTTACCTTAAACAAGCACTCGTTAAGTAAAAAGTTTTGAATAACAAAATTCTAAATAAAAAATATTAAAAAAATATTAAAAAATTCTAAATAAAAAATATTTAAAAAAATATTAAAAAAATTTATAATAAAATTAGAAAGGGCCGCATTGTTCTTAACACATTAATTTATAAAAGCTACCGAGTCTCCAACGCAAAGGTTTAACTCGTGAAATTTTTTTACCTGTGCCGTGGGAAAAATCAAAGTCTTCTAAATTTCGAGATTTTCGAGATTCCGGATCACCTCGTGGATCTTCGTAATCGTCGATTCTATATTGTAATCCTTTATTTCCCTAATGCCAATCTTATAGAGTAGTCGGCAAAAGAAGCAGAAGCAGAATCGCTGACACCGAGGAATGCCTGAAATTCGCGGCGAGGTTGTTGACCCAGGGCGGCGGCAAGGAAGGCACGACAAGGGGCCTGTCCGTCCTCTGGCCCTCCTGAAGAGTGCTACCGGCCATGATCTGCGTGGTGCCGAAATCATCGTCGCTGCCGACGGAATCGGCCTCGCCGAAGCTTACCGCGTGTCCTCGTCCTCTGTCGTTGCTACTGTTGCTCTTCTTCTTGCCCTTCGGCGGTGCCTTCTTACGCGGCTTATCCATATTCTTCATGAAAGTCGTCGGTGTCGTCTTCGCGAACAACTGCAGCTCTAAGCAATAAAAAAAATATAAACAAAAATATTTACGAAGTAGTAGAGTGTAATTGCAGAGCAAAATTGTTAATAAAATTTTGAGAGAAACGTATTGATAAGAATCTTAAAATTATTGATGAGAAATAATGAAAAGATTTTTTTCTGGTATTAATTTAATATAAATTTTCACATGCACATACACCAGATGATAAGGTGCATGAGATAAAATATTATTATCGGACGCATCATTCATCTTGTATTAAAAATCACGATATTAGAGACGAGATGCTGAGCAAACATAAATTTTGTCGCGATCATATCGCAAATTATCATCCATACCTTGCAATCGTACCGAACTCTCGGCCTTGCCGAGCGCGTTGACAGACGAGCACACGTAGCCGCCGAAGTCCTGTTTTCCCAGCGACTTGACAGTTAGATTCATTAGCCGGGAGTACTCGCTCAACGCGTACTCCGATATTGTGTATTTGTCACTAGGCAGCAGTTTCTCGCCTAAATAGAAAGCGAACGGAAATATTGCGCTACTTTTAATTATTGTGCGCGCGTGGTTCTTCCACTTGCGCAAACATTTTCCACGAGATTTGATTTCTATAAAGGCGATCAAAAATATGATCGTGCAATTTTAGCTGATTCATAACGGTTTGATAAAAAAATTGTCTATTTAAAATATGTTTATATAAATATATATAAAATATATAAAATATATAAATATAAAATATATAAATATATAAAATATATAAAATATTATTTCACAGAAATGAGTAAATATTTTGATGGAAGAGTGTAGAATCACAAATAAAGAAAAAAAAAAAAATGATTTCCACTCACATTAGAGTCTCAATATTGCGATCCAAAATATATAACTTGCTAAAATAATCTTTTTATAGCCTGCCAATCAAAGCAATATGTATGATTTAATTTTTGTTACAATTTTGAACAATTATTCTCGTATATATTTCTTAATATTTGCCTATCGTTTTTTTAAGCGAAAGAAAGTAACGCGTTGAAATCGTAATTCACGAGAAAGTGTTATCGTTAATCAAACATTTTTCGAATGCATTGAATTTGACGGGGAAATTTACGAAGCTGTTTTTCGGAGCGCGCGTTTACCAGCAATACCACAAATCTACATATTTGATTAACGCAGGCAACCTGGCGAGTAGAAATCTTTCTGATAAAAGCATAGTGATAAATATCGTAAAATGCAGATTTTCAATCTCACACAATTCTGATTTGCAATCAATATTATTACGGCATGTCGGAGTTAACGCTTTGGAAATTGATTGCAGAGATTCTGTGATTAATCAAAAATGCAAATTTGTTGATGTGACATGACACAATACGAAATACACGATGTTCGTATTGAATGAAATTTTAATAATTTTAATAATTTTTTCATTAATTTGATTCTTGAGAGAGAGAGAGAGATTTTTTTGTTCAGCAATTCACAAATTCAAGCATATTTGTGTTTTGTGATATTTGTGTTTTTTTGTGAGAAAATATTTATCTCAGATTAATAAAAAGGGATGTCTTTCTAAAATTGGATTAAGGTTTTTTAAGATACTTTATCCTTGAATAAGATGTAGAAATATAAGTCTTTAGTTTCTTACCACCTTCTCTGTACCAAGTATTCATAGCGTGCGGCGAGGCTTCGACGTAACATTGCAATACGACGTCACTATTAATTGGCGCAGCCACTAATTGATTTGTCACTTTAATAGAAGGTTGAACTGAAACAATCGAACATTAAGGATGTATGTGACATATATCGAAATGCTAAGAAAAGCAAATTTCATAGATTCTTCTACTATTTCTTCTGAATATTTGTGCAAAAACTAAGCACAATTCTCTTAATGGTTTGGAAGTTATTTAAATTTAAAATACTATTGATTCTTACGGAAAATCTCCTATTGTAGCACTTATTGACAAATTTGACAAAGAAAAAATATTACCAATGAAATAAAAATTTTCTCTTATATTAAGGAAATTTTAAATATTTGTGCAAAATTTGATCGAAGATCCACTAATTCGTTTAAAAGTTATTTACTAGAAATTGTAGAAAAATATTATCTGTCTCTTTGTCTCTTTCTGCAAATTACTCGTTTTTCATTGTTTTTCGCAGTTGATTTCAGAGAATATTCACGATCAAAAGTTTTTGCCATAAATTAGGAAAAATATTAATTAAAACTATTTTCTTTTACGAAGACGTCAAAATCCATATTATTTTGCGATACTAATTTTTTTCATAACCCAAATTTATTTTTTTAATTTTTTTTTTTCAAACAGTATAAACGTAAGAAACATGTTTTCTTTTCAATTTTGACAATTTTTTGCTACTGTCATCTAGAGCATCCTTAAATTGCCGCAAGTAAGAAGTATAACATCAGATATATTATGGATCGCAGAAAATATCACTCCGTCATTCTTAAATTTTGAAAAATATTGAGCTAGAGAAAAAGCATGTAATGTGTGTCACTAAAATGTCAATTAAAATATCGGACAAAAAATATATATTTCTTTTAATATCAGTTTCATATCTTATTTTTCTCGCATTTTAATGCCACCTCTCTTATTCTATCAGCAAACTGTCAAAAAAAAAAAAAAAAAAATTATATATAATAACCTTGCGAAGAAAGCTTATATTCTTTATAAGCGCGGAAATGATATGGGATACGAAAAGTGAAATGAAAAGTGCATTTCGAATTCCGAAAGGGGATATACCCGCCCGCTTCTCTCATCCAAGAATTAACCAGTTTCGCCGCATTTTGCGCCCGTGCGCCACCACCTCCCCCCTTCCCTCCTCATCCTCCCCCCCCCCCCGCCAGTGGATTAATATTACATTTCGTAAGCAGAGCGAATTAATGCGAAAACCCTTTGCGCTCAAATATTTACACGCCCCGCGACGACGTGGATAAATCGTCAAGCCCGCTGGTTAATTTTGCAGCAGCGCGCGGCCGGGAAGTTTTGCGCGCGAGGAAAAAAAACGCCCTACGCGAGCGGACTTCGGGGGAGGGAGGAGAAGGGAGGGGGGGGGGTTTGATAAAGTTTTCATTTGCGAATGCCGTTAGCCAAATTGCACGGTGATTTTTTATTCTTTCCGATACGCGCGGCGTAACATTGCGAATGTATGAGCGTATTCGCCGGTAATTTGATTGTATTTCCCACGAGAATGTTATTGACACTTTAATGTTTTTTTTTTTTTTTTTTTTTTTTTTTTTTTTTTTTTTTGCAAAAAAGCGGTTTTCCCGCAACAGAAGTTTGGAGTCTTTAAAAGTAGTAGGAAATTGAAACAGATACTTTTATAATTATGTTATCATTTGATGTTGTGAAAAAGTATAAGGAATTTCTGACACAATGTGGGAAAAAATTATGAAACGAAAAGTAAAATTCTTTCGAATTGCGATATCGATGAATTAAGTTAATAAAAATAATTAATATTTATACGTAATCATGACAAATAATAGTGCATGCTGATATGCACGTGATAATTTCTGTTGGGTGAAAGTCGGGCATGTTGGTTTTTCAGCGAAAAGTTTCTGAATAAAAATTCCCCATCCACGTAACGTAGATATTGAAAAATGTTTCGAAGTTTAACTCAACCTCATTTCCTATTTGAAGCCTCATCGGTGTATCCTTAACCACAGTGGCCGGATGATAGTTTTACCGCCGATATTGAAGAAGCATTAATAATCGACATGATTCTCACCCCAATAATTAAAGTACGTTATATCGATAAGAGCGTTTATACCGAGATAAAACTGACGCGTATATATACTGCGCTTAAATATATAATTACATTAATTATGCAGAGATTATATTAAAATTATAAAATCGATTTATCAAAATCAATCTATATAAATTAAAAGTTAAAAAAAAAATATTTACATTGATAATCGAAATTACAAAATAATTTGAAAATTTCGGCTCTGTAATTTACAATTTTTCAAATTTCTGCTTAGAAATTAGAAAAATAAATTTAATCATAAATTGTCTCAATAGCATCGTAATTATTATATATTACCTGTTTTCATTAAATAATTAATTAACGCGCTCATCTTTATCCATCTATCCTGTCACACGCAAACTTGTGAGGGATGGTTACAGGGGCGAATAATTATGTAATAACGTACAGGGACGAATTTAGAGAATCCTTTAACGCGATAATCTCTTTAACATGAATACCTAAATTTTCATTTAAAAATAATCTTTTATTATAATTAAATAATATTCATAATTTATTTTGTAGAAATAATATTTTCCGTTTTTTTTTTTTCCAAAATTACAATTCTTCGCTCTGTCTTTAGAATACACGAGTAAACAATGTTTGGCAATTTTGAAAGCAGAAGGCACAGGATGATGTTCGAGCGCACTGATCCGCTAATACATGCAACGCGACGATGACGGAACGACGGCTAATTAACGGCCGTAGCGCGACATGATACTTACAGTGAACATCAACGGAGTAACGCTTGCTGACCGTCGGCGGCACGGTGTTGCTGGCTATACAGAGATACATGCCCATCTCTTGCCGAAGCACCCCCGTCAATTCCAGTGTCTCGCCGGAAAAGGATTTCACAGCTGCGATCGAAAAATCAATATTAAAGAACGTATAATAAAGCTCCCAGTATGCATACATATGTTTCCCATGCAAAATACATTTTGAAAAACAAAATATAATTTGGCAATATTTTTAACTCGAATTTTCTGTTTTATACGCTTTAAGAATGAACACTAAATTGATTTTATCTTTTATTAATTGATATTTTTCATTGTACTCTTTTTAATAATAAATTGCTATTTTAATAAATGCAATAAGATGAACAAGTTCTCTTGAAAATTTGCGAAAATTTAAATTTACTGAAATCTTTATACGAGCATAGTCACTTACATATTATATGTAGTCATTTTAATATATGTGATATATTTTCATATATCAAGATATATTTTGTAACATGAAGGCACTAGTGAGATAACGTGACAGAATCATGTTTGAGATATTACATTGAAATTTTTATGGCATACCACTGGGATCGCCATTTTTGATAAGAGACTGTCGTAGAGAAAAAAATGAGAATTAATATTGAATCGTTACAGAAATTATTTATTTTGTATTTCAAGCTATATTTATATGAAATTATTTAACGAAAAATGAAAATTCTTTCTTTTGACATTTGTGATTAAATAAGTAATAAAAATAAGTAATATAAAAACAAATAAAAAAAATGTGAAAATTAAAAACTTGCACATTGTTTCCTTATAATTTTATTTCCTTCTTTTTATAATATCAGTAATCGTTTTTTTATAAAATTCAAAGTTTTATAAAAAAATGAACTTTTTCATCAATTCTCATCAAATTCAATACCAACTTTTAATAATATTCGATTTATATAAAAAAAATTATAGCCCGTTATCTCAAAATTTACGAAGGTTAGACCAATCACGTCCTTCTTTTGTGCACATACACACATACATATACGCGTACGGACATTTTGTAAAACATTTTGTGATTTTTTGACGTTTTAGAAAATTTTGAATACATTGGCATCGAATTAAAAAAAAAAAAGAAAAATTTCCATAAAAACAAAGCTTCCTCCCGAAGAAACAAAAATGCATAAGAGAAAATTATTATTTATTTTTATCCTTTTATTTCTATCCATATTATTTTATACCGATTATTTATAAAACAGTCAGTCCACAAAATATCAATTTTATTAATATCGAGATGTCCAATAATAGCGCGATTTTGAAGAATCAAAACATTTTGTAACAATATATTTTTTCGACGTTTCTGAACACATTGACATCAAAATTTAAAAAAAAAATTTTTTTCACATAAACAAAGATTCCTCTATGAGGAAGCAAAAATAAAAAAAAAAAAAAAAAAAAATTGCAGGTGCGTCTCTTAAAATTTTCAATTTATAAATGACATATGTATCTCGTTATCGCAATACATTGTTTATTTTGCCGAGAACAATTATATAAAATAATTCTACCAATAATAATTCTAATAAACTAACAAAACGCAACAAAATTTTTTTCCGTCATTTTTCCATCAGTCTTTAATTTCTTTTAATACTTCACACTCTCTACAAGAATCTTAAAAAAAGTTATACTTTTCTCTCAAGCGCCTTAATTGACATGCGAACATATAATTTTCGCGTATTCGTAGCACGCCTTTGAGAACCTGCTTCTCTTATCATCCAATCAATAAAAACAAAGTTATATCCGCGAGGTGTCATTTAAATTTTCATGAAAGTCGGATGGACTCAGGATTCCTTGTTCCGAGGGGCACTGAATTTCGAGGATCGTTACCGAAGGCGCGTTATAAAAGTTTACAACGTATCCAATCCTGCAACTCTCCGAAACGTTCGGCTCGTCATTTAGGCGACGACGAGGAGTCACGTCCCAACGAATGAGACAGATTCGCGAGGTGAGGAGGTCGCGATTCCCGACGAGCGGCCCGTTTCTCCTATGCATTTCGTCTCTTAAGATATGCGGGGGCGAAAAGGGGGGGAAGGGGGGGGGAGGAGGGAAGAGGGGGACTTTACGACCCCTCGCTCGCGCGCTATACCCTTCGTTATACTTCGTCCTTCGTCGTTCTCGTATCCGCGGATCCGTCCTGCCAATCTCCTGAAGTCCTCCCACGCGTTTAACGAGACTCATCCCGGGGACATCCCCGTCCTGCGGGTGTCTATTTTTACGACGCTTCGAAGATCAGGCTGACACGAGCGAGATGAGCGGAGGGCGAGGCGGAAGGGGAAACAGTGACAATCGTAGGGCGACGATTACGATCGGGGAATTTCTTCCTTTTACCGCCTTTTCTCTATCCATCTCGCACGTTTTTCCTCCTTTTTTTCCCTCTCCCCCCTCCCCCCCCCCTTCCCCTCCGCCCTCCCCGGCCGCGCGAAAACTCCTCGAGCTGATCTCCCGAGCGAGAATGACACTAAGAGGACAGGTCGTCGGGGATTCGGAGGCCCTTCCGGCAGAATCGCTGCTTGTACACGGAGCGTAGTCCGCGCGGCGGATCCGGGGATTACCGGGGATGGGTGACGTGGGCTGAGGGAGGGGGGGGGGGGAGCGGGATTGCTTCGTAAGAGCGGTCAATAAGTGCACTTTAACTCGCTTTAAGAACGACAAGCGGGTTCTCGTTCTCGACGTCTCGCGCGCGAGATGGTCGTTAACCCTTGTAAACTTTAATCCTCGGGGAGGGATTAATCGGGAGGGGAGGGGGGGGCGGAGGGGCGAGTTTACTCGAAGTTTTATTAAAGTGGCGCAATTCTTCCGCGGGATCCGTGCTAAATCAATCTTTGCGAATTATTTCGGTCGACGTAGAGGTCCCGTGACCCGTTTCGCCTCGCGACGCAAATACACACCCGTGTGACATTTCGACAGAGCAGTCGTTAGGAGACGAAAGGGGTGCACAATATATATATATATATATATTTATCGATTTATTTATTTTGCGATTTAACTTGGCGTCGTAATTTATGGTTTTAGACACACACCATCCCCGTGTGCATTGTGGGGTGGGTGGGTGGGTGGGTGGGTGGAGGAGGGAAGGGAAGGGTGCTTATATATTTGCCGCGGGGCGCGTAAATTACCATTCGCGCTGTAATTAATTACCCGCGGGCCTGGTAAGCGTGAGAGACGATCGATTATTCCGCGCTGATGCGCCCCCGACACTTTATCGCTCCGACACTTTTCCAGCCGCGTCGGCGCGACTATCTTAATTAAAGAATCGACGTTGGATCGTCGTTGGCGCGAATTGAGTACACCCTCCCGAAAGCTTTATGCGTATATCGTTGATTCGCCTCCAACGAAATCCGGCCTAACGGCGTGAAAAAAAAAATGAAAATTAGATATTATCGATGATGTTCGTCCTCTCAACCGAGTGCACCGCAGATAGAATTCCGTAGGAGGGATTTTTTTTTTTATCTTTGTGTCAAGTACCTCCCACGTTCTCACTTTTATTAGCGATAAAATCGAACTTTAATCTCGTAGCTTATATTGTGTATATTCCTATAAATTATAATGCACATTTCATGTAATGCCAAGCGAAAAATAATAAGTCACGACTGATATTGATTGTAGAAAATTTCCTTTCAAGAAGGTAAGTAATAATCGACATACCTGATAATTATAAAAAAAAAAAGGAAGATTGAAATCTGATTGAAATGTCAACGATACGAACGTGATAAATAAGTGCTTATGTAATATTGGCACGAGTAATTGTATAAATATTTTATCAAATTGATAAACAGCTATTGAACAAGAAGGAAAAATATACATACAAGTAAAAAATTGTGCAAATTAGAAACTTGCACACTGCCTCCTCATAATTTTATTTCCTTCTGTTTACAAAATCAGTAATCTTTTTTTAGAAAAATTCAAAATTTTATAAAAAAAATCTATTTTTTCATCAATTCTCATCGAATTTAATACCAACCATTCTTTAATGATATTCTAATCGTGTAAAAATATTTAGATCAATATCTCAAAATTTGTGGAAGTTAGAGCAACAACACCCTTTTTTGGGAAATTCAAAATTTTATAAAAAGTAAATTCTCTCACCGATCCAAACCAAATTTAATATCAACCAACTTTTAATAATACTCTATTTATATAAAAAAAATTACAGCCCGTTATTTCAAAATTTACGGAAATTAGAGCAACCACATCCTTTTTTGTGCACATACACACATAAAAAAATTATTTTTTTAAAAATGGGCATTAAAAAAAAATGACATTTTTGACATTTTAAAACATTCTGAATATATTGGTTAATTAAAATTAAAATTTAAAAAGAAAAATTTTTTTCACAAAAACAATTTTATTAGATTATCTTTTGCTTCCTCTATGAGGATAATATTCCTCCTTCTTAAATATTATTTTTTGCAATAGGATTACGCCGCACTGACATTAAATATGGAAAGAAAATTGCAGAAATGATTTATTTATGTTACTGTTACATAATTATCTTATAATATTTGACGTTAAATAAGTTTTCCTATATTTGATATATAGCGATGAATCACTGCAATTGAGGATGCAATTCAATAATAAAGCTAAGATGACACCGACATCGAGAAACTAGAAACCATGTCGTCATACACGTGTGTCACCTATGACCTCTGTTTCTGCAACATCTCGCTTGGCAGATAGAATTTATCGATCAACGTGCACCCTATATATCAGGTGAGATATCAATCAATACTTTGAACGTGTAAATCCCAAATTCAAAACTCTGAACTAAACATAACAGTCAAAATTTCAATTAAACTTTACATTAAAATAAGGAAAAAACGGAAATATTTTCAAGGCTTTAAAGGAGTAGACATTTTTACTCTTTTTTAAAACGAGAAATTGTTTGATTAATTGGTGAAAATTTGGAAAAATAAATATTCCAAGACAATTCTGATTTAAATGCAACAATTCAAGCACTGACAGCGTAATGATAATCGTGTACGGTAATTAACGCGAAGAAGAACTAATTATTTGAGTAATCCAAGTTGGTTTTTGCATGCAACATCAAACACATAATTAATTAGCATAATTATTCCGATTATTTCTGAGTGAAATGTTATATCAAAGTTTTTGTTTCATTAAATTGAACGCGTTGAAAATTTCAGCGCGGGTCTATTTTATATCTCGATATAACGTTACACGCACGTTGTTACTACGATGCTAAAATCAATGGATATCATTGAAAGCGAGACTATAAAATTACTAACAAATAATAATTAAAAAAAGATAAACATAACTGGTTACACGATACTAAGGTTACAATGGAAAATGAGCACAAAGGAATTCACCGAAATATATACATAGCTTACTACTGTGTATGTGTGTGTGATAATAATGTGATACAAGATAAATTGAACTAGAAATTTAATTATCCTCCCTATACAAATATATTGCTACGTGAAAAAGCTTTCGAGTTTGCGAAATTTTTTTTTCCAAATATTATAATAAAATAGAAATTCTACAAATGTTATAAAGCTTATGAGGGAGGGTGCTGTTTACGAAATACGCTGTATAGAAATAAATTTGCTTTACATATTGTGCCCACATTGTGTATCCCACGGGCGTAATTTGCACTATTTGACTATGTTGAAGCTATTATTATTCCAGCAAGATATACATATACATATATATATATATATATAGTCATCTTGCCGAATGGATTCGCGGAGCGGTTTCAAAGGAATCCCGGATAACTCGATTTTACGAGAATACCGGATTCAGTTGAGAATTGCGATTCAAAGGGTATTTCTAAAATATCAACAATAAGCGAACTTACATTGAGTAAGTTCATCAGAGCATGGACTGCACGCAGTTTGCGTGTTACATTTTGAGTTCGGCTATATCTCAAACCACTAATGTACGTATCTGCTAATGCATGTCTATTGAATGCGCCTGTCACATTGTGACGAATGTTAATTATCATTTACGATAATGATATCAAGCAGTGAAGGCTTTAAACGCAATTCGATTCTAAGCACATTGATCCTACATTATGATTATGATTATTATTATTATTAAAATCCGATATTATTATTGAAAAAGAAATTTTATTTTATATAATACTATAATTAAAAAAAAAAAAAATAATAATAATAATAAATTCACGGAGCGAGCGCGCATATAATTTTTAATTAATTAATTTAATATTATTATTATAAAAAAAATATTATATATATAATTAAACTTTTATTCTACAATAATTGCGCTTTAATTAAAAATTTTATCTTTTTTCTTTTATTCATATAGTATTATATAAAATAAAATTTCTTTGTCAAGAATAATATCGGATTATAAGAGAAAAATTTTATATATATATATGTAATACTATTTTTCTTTTCAAAATTAAATCCCTGATTATGCTCGATTAGAAAGAATAAATTTTTATTTAAATTATAAAAATGCAATTCAACGAGATGTGCTCACATTGCTTCTGCCCATCCTCTCTGAGAATGATGTTGCGACCGTCCTCTCGTTTCCAGCTGACAGTAGGCTCTGGCACACCGGTGGCGACGCATCGCAATCTTATATTGCCCCCTTCATGAGTGACCATACCATTGGCAGTCTCGTCGTCTATTATGTCGGGCGGTACCACTACTTCCATGTATCCCATCTAAAGAAATAAATAAGCGAGATATTGTAGTGTATACTTTGACATTTAGATTGTCATTGCAAACCTGACTTTTTCGGAAAGAAAAATAAACTTAATACACACTGAAAGGTTAACACATCACTCGATAAGTCCCCGTTCTGACACATTATGACAACATTGTTGACAGATCCACGTGTTTCTAGAAAAAAAAAAAAATTTGTTTTTCTTAGTTAGACCGGAGACTTATTGAGTGATGTGTTATTTAAAAAAAAGCAAGAATAAACGTTCAATTTCTAATAGTCTCGTAATTATATATACGGTGTATAATTGAAGTTAATTATAACTCTTCAATTTTTCAACCTATGCTTATATTATATTATTTTAATTATTTTAATCCTCATTTAAAAGTCATTTTAGTAGCAGATGTATCGAATATTAATATAAAGAATTAATATAAAGAGTTCTATTATCGCGCGTTTTTTGTGTAACAATAGTTGACTTATCTCATTATTAAAATCATTTCTACCAAAAGGATAAGAACAGATTAATTATATTTTAACGTACTATGAGCGCGAAGAAGATCAAAGAGATTAAAAAGATCGAAATTCCTTTATGCAGAATAAACAGTCCGTAGAGAGGACCGTACCAAGGCGGTCTGGCAGAGACAAGGCTCGAACTACTTGCCGTGGAAAAAGCACATTGTTTTACGGTCCTGTGCACGTACACGATGAGGGTATCCTGCGCTCGGGTATAATAATATGGGAGTATAGAATTTACTAGACATGGAATTGTGCACGTATCCTATTCGATTCAATGAAACCAACACGCGGCGAAATATATGGTTTACAATAAAATAAGATAAAAATTGACTTGAATTTTCCGCCGCAAGGATATTTTAATATTGACGTGAAAATATTGTTTAAATTCTACAGATAGTATTGTCAGTGATAACAATAATATAGTAAAAAAAAAAAAAATTGCGATATTTTGTACAGTGAACGTACGGATGGTAAGTGAAATTCTCTAATTGAAATAAAATTCCCTTAATGAAATTTGACCTTCAACCGCGTATATGTGTAACTGAAATTTTGTAAAACATATTTTATTTTATTCTCCATTGTAAAATAGTAAATGTACGATATGTCTGTTGCACTTGCTTCAATAATCCTTTCAATAATCTTTATAAAGAAAAATAAAAAATTTGTTCTTCCGAGAAATGTGAAAAAATTTTCCCAATTATAAAAGATGACATTATTTATCAAATTCCATCGATTAAAATATTGCGTGTATAATATTTAGGATTTAATTAAATTTTTTTCATTAATCTGATAATGTGCAATGTTTTAATGAATCAAATTTTAAATATAAAATTAACACAATTTTTTAAATAATTTTATTTTAACACTTAAATTATGCAAGATTTTTAAAGCAAAATTTTAATCCTACAAAATTCAAATGGAAAGTAATTTAAAAATTAATGATAATAAATAAAGAAGATACTTTACAGAAGTATCTGTAATAATATCTCGCGTGTACGACATTTAATTTCGTCATCGTTAGGTCAAAAATATCGCGTTGCGCGAGACGTCAGTCATCCTAAACCATGTTAGAGTGTTTTGTGGCGTACATTGTTGTGTAAAAAAAAAAAAAAAAAAAAAAGGCACCGTTTCACGACCCAAGGCACGTATCGGCCGGGCAGGAGTGACGGTCGCTGGTGCGTCTCATGGATTAACGTGAAATTTACTGGTCGTGGTGCGGTGCACACATCCCGCGGAATTCAATGCGACCGGCAAAGCGGCAAACCTTCCGAAGCAATATACGGCCCTGCCGCGAGATAAAGGGCGCAAAGTGCTCGTCGTGGCGCAAACGGGACATACGGTAGGCGTGAATGCGATAATATAATAGACATATTTATATGTGTGTGTGTTTATGTGAGAAAAGAAAAAAAGGCTGTAGAAGACAAGGGATAGACCGAGTTTTACGGATATAAAACTATGTGTGTGTATAATAATATATATTTAATTATTAATTAATTTTATATATATATGTACATTAAAAAAGAAATTATTAACTTGATTAAATATGTTTAATTGATTATTATTTTTTTAATTGAAATATTTAAGTATTTAAATTGAATACGATATATAAAATCTAACATACATAAGTACTTAGATTAATTAATTAAATTTTAATTATAAAAAATGGTAATCAGTTGAATTTAGTGAAATTAAAATTTTTCTTTTCCTTGGTTTATAATTATTGATCTTATTTATGTAGTAAATAATACAATAAAGTAGACAGCTTTATTTGTAACTTATACTGTTCTTCATACTTTAACTGATAAAAATCTTTCTTTTTTAAATTGCATCTTCGTAGACTCTTTTTTTTTTTTGTAAACTCCGAGCGTTAGTCTACGGAAGAATGTAGCAACTGGCCAGATGCGGTTTAAAGGACGCGCGGATAAAACCCTATATAAGTATAGGGACCGATAAATAATCTCGCATCGGTACGACACACTCGGGTCTCGGGATTTAAGGCAACGAAGGGATATTTCGAGCGGCCGAGAGAGGTCTAGCAACGAGGGGGAGCGAGGCAAAGCCTCGAGATATTCCCCGTCTCGGTGGAAACAGACGTTCGAAGCCGTACGACGCGTGCACCTGCCGCAACCACCACCGGCAATAATTTCCCGCGCGCCTTCTCGAACGCGCGTGCAGCTTGAGCTTTGCCGAAAATCTGCATAATTAAAGTTGCCCGACGCGACGTCTCGTCGCGCCACGACGTTATCCTAGGGGGAACGGAATTGCCGCGCAATGCCCCCTTCGCGTCAAAATATTGTGCGCTTGTCAATTAAATTGATCCGAAGATTGTTGATAAAATTGCGCAAAAAATTATATACAGAGAGCTGGGATTTTATGAAAAGTTTAATTTTGAATAAAGTTTCTCATAAACACGGGTGGGAAAATGCTTATTTAAAAAGTTAGTTCGAAAATCTTTGAAATTAGGATTATTTCGTAACTGTCAGGGAAAATATGTATACGTTCATTAATAAAAAGTATTCAAACAAAAATTGTAAAGAATTAAATTATCTGTCAGATAAGATTAAAATGATTGTAGTCCTATAAGTTTTGAGATAATCAATTTCAAATTACAAAAAGTATTTTTTTTTTTTTAATACTCTATAGATTTAGCTAATTTTTAATGTTTGTCTTGCTTGTTATTCCACTAAAAAATATTATACTTTTTGCATTGTTTAAACCAATCATCATAGAAGGATGAAAGGAAGAGCAAAAGGTAAAAAAAAATGAAATTAAAAAAAAGGATAATAAATTTCTTGGAAAAAATTGATAAAAATAAAAATCTTTTTTTTCATAAAAATAAAATTATTCGACGTTATCCTAGGGGGAACGGAGTTGTCGCGCAATGCCCCCTTTGCGTCAAAATATTGTGCGCTTGTCAATTAAATTGATCCGAAGATTGTTGATAAAATTGCGCAAAAAATTATATACAGAGAGCTGGGATTTTATGAAAAGTTTAATTTTGAATAAAGTTTCTCATAAACACGGGTGGGAAAATGCTTATTTAAAAAGTTAGTTCGAAAATCTTTGAAATTAGGATTATTTCGTAACTGTCAGGGAAAATATGTATACGTTCATTAATAAAAAGTATTCAAACAAAAATTGTAAAGAATTAAATTATCTGTCAGATAAGATTAAAATGATTGTAGTCCTATAAGTTTTGAGATAATCAATTTCAAATTACAAAAAGTATTTTTTTTTTTTTAATACTCTATAGATTTAGCTAATTTTTAATGTTTGTCTTGCTTGTTATTCCACTAAAAAATATTATACTTTTTGCATTGTTTAAACCAATCATCATAGAAGGATGAAAGGAAGAGCAAAAGGTAAAAAAAAATGAAATTAAAAAAAAGGATAATAAATTTCTTGGAAAAAATTGATAAAAATAAAAATCTTTTTTTTCATAAAAATAAAATAATTCTTCTTCATAAACTAAAATAAAACTGTAGAGTATTTCTAAATTTTGATATACAGGCAAGAATTCGAAAATAAAATGATATCTAGAACAATCGTATAAGAATGACTTGTTACTTAATTTTAATGATAAAATTTTTGTACTTTAAATCAAAGTAGTCTCTTTTTACACGTCGACTCTGAAATGAAGCTGCGGCTGTAGGCCGATACTATTATCGATATTACACCGCGAAATAATGATCGCGGATAAAGAAAAAGCGCGCGTTAAAAAGTTATGGTCGAGCTTGTGTATGGAATTTAAAAAATTCCTCCGTATCTGCGGACAGATCTGGCGAAATTTCACGAAACCTCGATCTTTTTAATCGAATTACGTGGCGCGTTATCGCGCACTGGCGATGGGAATCGATAAAGCCGCGCGTGTAACGGCCGCCGTGCGTGCAATTCCGGCGCGGAAGCGCCGTCAAAAAATAAAGCGTCGGGTTGAAGGTAAATGGAAATTAATTTAACAGAGATACGTTGTTATTACGGATGCGCGATTTCACTGTACCGGATATTACCGTTTGAAGCTGCGTTTGCGGTATTTCGAAAAATGCGGGCACCCGGGTGTATCATTAAAAAATTGGCGAGAAGGGGGAAAGGGATAAACGTAAATATGAAAACGTGAGGAAACATGTGTTGTGAAAAAAAAAAAAAAAAAAAAAAAATTGCCGTATGCCACTTAAGGATGTATATGTATTATGTCAAAATATTGACAAAAACATGGAAAATTCAGAAATTGTTCTTCTTTTTTTTTCTGAGTAACTTGCAAAACTTGAGCACGATTCTCTTTATGGTTTGGAAATTATTTGAGTTTAAAGTTTGTATTGATTCTTATGGGAAATCGCGTATTGTAACTTTTACAAATTTGATGAAAAAGAAATATTATTAACAAAAAAATTTTTAATATATTAATTAAACATTTAATTAATTAAATATTAATATAATTTAATATTAACAAAACTATACTAAACATTTATGCAGGACTTGATTTAAATTCACTTATTGTTTAAAAAATTATTTATTAAAAATTATAACAAAATTCTTATAGTCCTTTCTATAAACTACTCATTTGTTTTTTTGTAGTTGAATTCAGAGGCAATGAAAAGTTTTTGTTACAAATTAGTTGGAATTATAATTAATTAATTAAAAAAATATTAATTATAATTATTTTTTTATGAAAAATTTAAAAATATTATTTTTATGATCCTAATAACATTAATTCTTTTTATAATCCAGATTTATTTTTTTAATTTTTAAAAAATAGTATAAACGTAAGAAATATGTTTCTCCTTTTTATTTAAATTTTGGAAGCTTTTTGTTATTATTGTATAATGAAAAATCCTTAACTAGGTTATTTGGCAACGCTATATTTTTTAATCTCAGAATCGAGAGTCGAGAGTTTAATCTACATAAATCTTTGTAATTAAATGAAAAAAAGAAGACGCTCACCTGACTGCGCATGGGATCGGTGTTGACTTGACACATGTAAGTACCGGAATCGTTCTTCTGAACATTCGACACGTGCAATTTCCACGTGTTGTGTCCGTTGTGCGTCACGGATAATCGATTATTGTGTGCCACCAAGTGTGTGTGTATCGCCAGTATCGCACGGGAATCGGATTTTATCCAGGCTACCTGTACAACATCAGAGATACGGAATGTTATTTCTCGAGGTGAAAGAAAATTGGCTATTTGATTGAAATATGAATTAAGAATCTCAGAATAGATTTAAATTAGTTGTTTTCATTTATTATCAATGTAAAATTAAAGTAAATTTCCAGCTAAATTTGATACAATTATAATTAAAATTCACACAATAAAAAATAATTCAAAAAGAACAAAAATTGCTTAAAAAATAATTTAACTCTAATTAATTGATGCTATATTTATGTTTAAAATAAGATATAAAATTTTTTTTTGTACATAAATAGATTCGTATTGACGTTCACAGTAGTAATAGTCAGGATATAGTCAGACTCGAGAAAAAGAAAATTTATGCGAATATAAACGCACAGCGTGTAACTCGAAGAAGTTCATATTGTGTCACGTTAACGAGTTTAATTCTTTCTTTTTTTTTTTCGAAAATTGTGTCGTTTATTAGAAAAATGTATTATACAAGGTGTCTTAGAAGTACACCCCTTTTCTTTCAAAAACTAAACATTTTAGAGAAAAATGTTTTGAACAAAAATTGTATGGTTTTGAGAGGAACATAAGATGGTGTCATTGGTTTGACCT
>JBCAUJ010000052.1:2390880-2430430 GCA_038406275.1 Cataglyphis albicans
AACCAATGACACCATCTTATGTTCCCCTCAAAACCATACAATTTTTGTTCAAAACGTTTTTCTCTAAAATGCTTAGTCTTTGGAAGAAAAGGGGTGGTCTAGGACACCCTGTATAGTTAAAAGGAAATCCGGAAGAGTCAGTCTTAATACATAAGTCTTATGGCAGACGATTTTCTTAATATTCATGCTGTAACGCGAGTGAGATTTTTTAAAATACTTTTTACTACAATAAACAACAATTGTTTGAATAGGAAATTGCACCTTGTACGATTGCAGATGATTAACGACGCAGGTGAAGAAGACGTCACGACCTTGGATCACCGTGTGATTTTCCAAAGGGGCTAAGAACTCGGGCAAAACTTCCGGGGTGATTTGACCTGAAACATCACAGTAATGTGACACGTTTACTTACTTTACCTACCTCACTCCCTTCCTTTTTATCAATTATTATACAAAATGAATCCTAAGGAACGACAAGGGCATCATGAGAGAGCAGTATATTTTAATAAAAAGTATTTTCAACGGATCTATAATATAAGCCGAGCTCTCTTTCGAGCCAGATATCAAAAAATAAATTAACAAACAGATAAAAAAAAAAAAAAAAATATCTAGAAACTGTAACACAATGAAACTGGCAATAGAGGAACAATCGAAAAAAAAAAAGATTTACTGCGCACTTGCAATCAATTTGCGAGTTTCAGCTCTCCGTATATCGAACACAATAAACGACAAACAAAACAACGCATTTTGCGTTGCGTTACGTACCATCCTTTTCAATTTCCCCGGATATTACGACGAAGCGATCGCATCGCTTTGAAAAATGCGATGCGCCGTTCGAAAAAAAAAAGAAGAAAAAAAAAAGTGAGTAAAGGAAGCCGAACGAATGCCGTGGCATCTCTCTGACGAGCAGAGACTGCGCTGTGTCTCGCGGAATGCATCGCCGCGATTCGCCGTCGATTCCAAGTGCATGCATGAGCGAGCAGCACGCCGCCGATTAGATATTCAAGGCATAGGTCGAGGAGGGGAGAGAGAGAGAGAGAGAGAAAGGGGGAGGGGGAGGGAAACAACCCCCTGCCCGCCCGCTCTCTCTCCCGCGTTTTCTCCCGCCGGTCTAAAAGAGCAAAGAGAGAGAGAGCCACCCATATTCTCATATCGAATTCTTGTATGCGTTCATGCAAGAAGGGCGATAAATGGAAAAATTCTTGAATCTCGCAGTCGTAATCCGGACGCCGGATCCCCCGGTTTTCATGGGTCGGTTTTACGACTACCCTCGTCGGGCCGCTCGCTTCTTTGTACCCTCAATCTCACATCCCTCGCTCCTCCACGTTTCCATTCCGCTCTCTTTCTCTCGTCCGAACCCTATCCGGCCGGCCGTTTTATTAACTAAATTTAATTTTCTCCCTTTAAGGCAAAGAAAACTGCGAAAGTTCTCCCGGAAAAAAAAAGAAAAAAAAAAAAAATAATTGGTATCGCGCATTAAATATATCTTTACATGAACTGTCACTTTTATTGCCGTAAAGCGTATTTTCCAGTTATGTTTCCAAGCTATTACGTCCTTTTATTAACTCTTGTTTATGATTTTTTTTTTAAATTAAATTGCCTCTTCTCCGTCTAATATATAATATTCTGATACACTTATCTTAAAGAAGGAATGATACAAATTTTTATTTAATAGCGGAAAAAATAACGCTCCAGCAATTGCATCCTCTTTTTCCTCCTCTTCATTTCTAATGAAGGAATCCTAACGTTACGCTTAATTTTTCATCAAATCTTGCCAAGAGTGTGCGTGTATTCCACGATGTATGCATGAATGCAAAGTAGAAAAAGAGATAGAAAGAGGGGACACATAACGCGAAGTATAGCATGTCCCGCCTTTATTGCGCCGGAATTTCATTCCTGGTCTAATTGTAATCAGTGAAGTGTAATTCTAGCAATTTGTCGTCAGGATATCTAATTAATTAGGTCCTTTCGCGAACGGGCAAGGGACTACAAACGCGCGCGCGCGCGGTCCGCCATCTCTTCGTTAATTACACCGTGCGCAGGATGGAATTTTTCATCGAAATTATCACGCACCGTCCGCCGTCCAGGAAATTAAGATCGTCATGCTCGCGGCTGCACTACGCTGCAATCGATTTCGTTTCGCTTTTCCTCCTGTTTTACATCCGTTCCGTTTACGCGTACGTAAGGCAAAATTGTACCGCGAGGGATTCTTTGAATAAAAAAAACATAACCTCAATTCTCGATATTGCACTGGCAGATATGCAATTTTTTCCCTCGCAGATGCAAAGGAGTTTCATTCTATTTTAACTAGTCAATTTTTATTTATATTATGTGCATTAAAAAATATAATATATAGATACATTACTCAAAAAAAAAAAAAAAAGAAGTAGGGAACACTTTTAGTAGCCTAAGAATTGAGCTATTTTCGAATCGCTGAAACTCGACGGAAAATCATCACAGACACAAAATTAAGAAAATATTTTAAAGATTTAAAGCTTAAAGTTTCAACACGTTATTAGTGATTTAAAAAATTTTTTTTTACTTTCCTTGTTCTGTGCTTTTAAAAAAGAACACATTGCTTTATTCCTAAATTATGTATTTTTGATACTCTACAACTCGATAAAAAAATTTCTCTCGAAAAATTATCTTAGATAAAAAATTAAAGAAACATTTTGAAGCTTGAAGTTTCAATTTCGACGCGCTATTGGTGGTTTTAAAAAATTATTTTATCTTCCTTTCTGTATTTTAAAAAAGAACACATTGTTTTGTTCCTTAAAATTATGTATTTTAGACACTTTGCAACTTGTTAAAAAAATTTCTTTTAAAAAATTCAACTCAAATTTCATAAATTGCGACATTTTGCCTATAAAATGCTCGTTTTAAATTTTCCTTACAATTTTTTTTTTTTTACTGAGTTACACGATTTTCAAACTAAACTGTATTTTTAGAAATGATGTTGATCAGAAAATTATTGTAGAAAAAAAAATTAAAAAGTATTTTAAAGAAATTGAAATTTCAACTTCGACGTGTTAATGGTGATTTTAAAAAATTTTATTTTCTCATTTTTAAAAAATACAAATTTAATTTCAAACTCTCATATAATAGCTTAAAAAAGAAAATCGTAGAAAAATTAAAAAAAATGGTACTTTGTAGGTAAAATATTGTAGTTTATGAAATTAGAGTTGATCTTTCTGAGAAAAATCTTTTTATTGATTTGCAGAATGTAAAAAAATAAGTAATTTTAAAAAACAAAGCAATGCATTCTTTTTTTAAAACACAGTACAAGAAAAATAAAATTAAAAAAAAATTACTGATAGCGTGTTAAAATTAAAACTTCAAGCTTCAGAATGCTTTTTTAATTTCGAGCCTACGATGATTTTTCGTCAGTTTAAAAATAGCCAAATGTTTAGGCAATGAAAAGTGTTCTTTTTACTAATGTATATAATCTATACATTCTTAAAAATTAGAAAATCTCAACTTATTGGATGATTTTCGTCAAATGTATATGTAAAGTAAAGATAAAAAAAAATTTGCAAATCTCTGCTAGTCATCTGACTCTCGTTGCGGCCAATGCAAAAAGCCAATAAGACCTGTCAGGCGTTTCTGACGCGCAATAAGCGGCTTCCAGCGAACGCTAATAAAACAGTCAAGCAGAATCTGAAGGCGATCTTCTGCGAGCGGCATTAAAAACGATTATAAATAAAAGTCACCGGGCGTCGCCTCCCCCCGCGTCTAATTTAAGGGAGCAGGATCCTCGAAAGCCATAGGACGGCCCCGACGATAGATTCGGGTTGAGCAGTATCCGGTATGATACCCACTTTATCCAGGGAAACGGTAAGCCACCCGCACAATGGCAGCCGCGGAGCCGATTTCAAAGAGTTTGGATTTCGCTTGGCCTTTCTCCTGCACGCCCCGAGAGAAATCCTGTATCGTTGAAATGGCGAATTTAAAATGTGTTAAAAATAGTGAATTTACGTGAAAGAAGATTATTTATTTTTAAAATAAGTGTAAAAGTGATTTTTTTTCCTACTTCATTAAATATTGGTTGGAAAATCTGTGGATGAGACGGTTAATAAAATAATGCACGTTGCGGTTTGCTAAGAAGATGAGTCAAGAATAAGAGATAGGCATAGAATAAGAGAGGAGCACTCGCCGAGATGTCATTTCCTGGGAAATTCAGCGAACGAAGATGGTCGGGAGGCAGCAAGAAACGTGACACGCTCGAATGCGTATGCTAATAGGCAGACGTGCCTCGGGCAAAAGCGACTATTAGCGTGAGTCGCGACAATGAGCCAATGTCATCAAGGTAACATTTGCGCTTGCGATAGCAAAATTATTACGATACGCAACTCGCGCGCGAATAAATCGAGAACATGGAAGTTCAAGAAACGCCTTTCGAACCGTGAAATCATCTCTGAATTACGATCGTTAAATTTTCCGTCTCGATCCGAACCTTTTATTCGCAAAAATTTAATTAAAAATTTTTTTAAATAATACTTTTTGACATACGACATCTCTCGCACTAAATTAAGTCCATTTCGAACTAATTAAGATTACATATCTTTGATATGTCTGAAATTAAGCAATTTTTATTATAAGTAAAATTATGTTTTATTAAAAAATGAAAATATATGTCTTGTAAACTTTTGAGAAAATTTAGCCAAAATTAGAAAAAAAAAAAAATACCAAAAATTGATATTTCCTATTTTTGTAAAAAAGATACCAGAGATATCTCTCTGCCCTCTCTGATTTTAAACAAAAAACAAAAATTTTCCGTTAAGTTGGACGAATAAAATTAGTGCTTGTCATAGGACATTTTTGATTTATGGCTTAATTTTTTTTCTTTATAAACAAAAAAGAGAGCCTACTCTTAGATTGAAAACCACATTTTTTTGGTATAAACAACGGTTATTTTTTGAAAAATCAATATTTTCAGAATCGCCTGTGACAAGCTTTAGTTTTATTCATCTAGTTTAAGAAAAAATTTTTGTTTTTTATCTCAAATAAGAGGGGGCAGAGCTGCCTCTGGTACTGCAAACGCTGTTTTTAAAAACACTGTTCGAGAAAATCACTGCCAAGACCTCAATCTATAATTTTTTTTTATGAAAATTTTAGGGAGATATTTTCAAAAGACTACTTTACAAGACATGTATTTTCATTTTTCAATAAAACACAATAAAAACTCGTTAATTTCGACCTACTTTTAGATCTGTCAAACATATGTCATCCCATAAAAAATAAAGGTTTAAAAATAATAATTTTATTTTTAATTTTATGAAACTAATTAAAGAATAAAGTTCTTCTACTATATACACACTCGAATAATATCCTTGATGAGTGAAAAATTCTCCTTCTTTTTAATTCAGCCTTCTCGATCATCATGAATAAAGAGTGATTTGTGATGAAACTGCCTTGTGTATAATGTAATCGAAAGAAAGTTTTGTTTTAATTTAAAAAAGAAGGAGTCGTATCGAAAGAACAATCAGAGAACGGGGGGAGGGGGCGTTTGTTCGAGGCGAGAGAAGGAGACAGCGGAATTACTCCGTATTTCCACGCGGATTAAACTTCCAAGTTTTTTTCTCTTTTTTTTTTCTCCTCTCCTTTTTCCCTTTTTGCCAAAGTGCTCCGGATTTTCAGATCGCGACAGCCACGGCGAGCTAAACTCGAAAAATTCCACGGATTCCTGCACGAGCGCGCTCGCTCGCCGGTCCGCGCGCGCGTGTTCCACCGCCGGAAATTGCATAAGACGCGGGGGGGGGGGGGAGGACGGAAGTTACATCACGTGTCGAGGACGGAATCTTTTCCGCAAACACCGAGGACGCCGAAGGGATTGCAGTTACGTTAAAAAGTTCCGGTAACGAAGGATTTACGGCCGTGCGTGAAGAAAGAGGTGGCGTGAAAAAAAAGGGGCCAGCTGGATGCTTGCGAGGGGGGGGGGGAGGGGAGGAAGGAATTAAACGAAACACAGCAGAGCCCGTGTTTAAATGGAACGGGGCGGAAGGGGGGAGGGGGAGGGAAGGGTGGCACGTGTGTAAACTTGGGAACGCTCCGTGTCGCAGTGCGAAGTAATTTAAACGATGGGGTTGTAAGCTACTCTTTCGCATACCTGTACATATTTTCACCATATATATTTTTCACATTACATTTTATATGAGGACCGGCGCGTGTGTATTTTTTCTCGAATCAGAGTTGAATTAAAAAAAAAAAAAAAAAAAAAAAAGGAAAAAAATTAATATTTACTCATCTGTCAGAATTAGTCTGAAATGCGAAACTCAATTAATAAAAATCGATTTCGCATTAGTTGAAGCGAATCAAGTTTGCATAGGACCGAGGATAATTTAATACATGCTTTGTATTTAATTATTATAAGGATAATTTAACACACATTTTGTATTAAATTATCCACGCACCTGTATACGCAAGTGTATTGTGCGAGTGCGTGCGAGGCAAGAGGACTCTTCGAATTAGAAAGAGAGGATATATGTAGGACTCTCCCTCCCTATCTTGGGCCCTCTCTTCGGGATACTTATCAGATCGCAGCACGCGCCTATTGATTTCGGCTTAAGCGGAGAATTCGCCGGCGGATAGAAGTTAGAGGGACGCAAACTGATCCCGGTAATGTCGCGAATTTCCCTCGTGCCGCGCAGCCGCTATAGCTATACGTCGTCGTGACGTAATAAAAAGGGGAGCGCGCATAATTGCGCAATTAAGGACAGCCACGCGCATTATCGTACTCCCGACGAAAGTGCGCAGATTGATATGGAGCGAAAACGATCAAGCGGCTCCCTCCTCAAGAAGAGCTCGAATATTCAATAGGAGTTCGAGGCACGTCACGCAAATGTCACCGGGTGAGAGAAAACGAGAAGAATAAAGGGGTGCGCAGCGCTACAAATAATCATCGCGAAAGATATCTCAGGCGGGAGGGCGGGGTGGGGGGGGGGGGAGAGAGGAGGGGAGGGGAGGGGGAGGGGGAGCTGAATCGGCTTCAATGCCTATCTCATCTCGTTATCATTTTGAATAGATCGCTTATCTATTCCGTTCCTAATCGCTCGTTATCGGCTCCTTGGTCGCCTTTCCTCTCGAAATAACCCTGCGATGTTTCCATTTCTTCGCTTTTTCGCGCGCGAGACAAGTTTCGTTTTCCCCCGCCGATCCCCCTCTTCCCCCCCCCCTCCTTTTTTTTCTGTTTTTTTCGCCTGTTGTTCCCTCCGTGTCTTCCATTCTGAGAGAGCAGGCGCGGGAATCTTTTGCCGAACGAACGGGAAAAATAGAAGAGACTGTCAGTGGGCCGTGCGATCCTCTGGTAGGGATTGTCTCGTTAGCATAATCTGTCGGAAGCGCGGCTGCGACTCTACAATGGCTCTACTTTCGTCTCCCCAATCCACCTTTGTACTTTTGTCCTTCTTCCCCGTTCACGTCCACCTCTTTTCGTGGGCTCGTCGTTATTTTTCCAATACACATTTCCCGGGAAAATGCTCGCGACACCGGCGTCTTGCGTTTAAAGATACCAAACGGGACAACCGTATTTGAGCCCCCTTAATTCGGTTACTGCTTGCATTAATTAGATCACGTTTATATATTTGAAATTATTATTAAATTAGATTTTTTTTTCTCTTTTAAAATTATTAAAATTTTTAATAGAAAAAGATCATTAATCACTGTAGTATTTTAATTATCGATGATTACTTCTTTCAATCTTCTGTTGAATTATAAATGGATTTTTAATTCTTTTCTAAAAATGCGTACTTTTAATTTTATTATAAAAATTCATCAGTTTCTGTTTCACATAGTGTATTCATTGCAATTTCATTCCATTCATATAATCGCGTCTGATTGAGTCAGACAATTTTTTTATCGGCTTCAATAAATTCTATTTTACTCTACGCTTCTTCATTAAAGATACCCACTGCTTTCTTTATATTCTTCCTTCGTAAATTTCACATTTTCCAATTCGTGTCTTTCATATATATACGATATACAGGGTGGCTCCGAACGTTCCAGCCAGATCTTATAGGAAATTTAATTCTGAACAAAAAATATTCCTATAAAACATGGATCGAAAAATACTTTCTTAAGAAGTTATCCCTGAAAAACCTCTGAAATCGTGATTATTTTACACATTTTTCCAAAGATCCTGGAAAATGTGCGTCTTTAAACGAAAAGTACCGAAACAAAAGTTGTGGAAAATTAAATTATCTTTTAAATGAGATTAAAATGATTGTAGTGCGTTCCATAGATTTTGAGATAATCAGTTTCAAATGTAGAAGGAAATATTTTTTTTTACCGTCGACATAGCTTTTTAAAGATACTCTTCATTTAAAAAATATTCTACAGTGCTATTTTAATTTAAAATAAAGAATTATACTTTATTTTTACGAAAGAAAAAAATTTTTGTTTTCTATTTTGATTGATTTTTCTCCAAGAAATTCATTAAGTTTCATCCTTTTTTTATTTTATTTCTCAAAACTTATGGAACGTCCTACGATCATTTTGATCTCATTTAAAAGATAATTTAATTCTGTACAATTTTTTATTAAAAAACGCATACTTTCCTTGATATTCGTAAAAACATAAAATAATCTTGATTTCAGAGATTTTTGCTAATTGTTTAAGGATTTTTCGACCCATGTTTATAGGACATTTTTTTCTTCACAATCAAATTTCCTATAAGATCTCAGTCTGGCTGGAACGTCCGGAGCCACCCTGTACATCATTATTTCTTACGCGGAATTATGGGGCAATCTTAAACACGCAGTTTCACAATCTCGAAATATAAATAGTTAACTTCGTCTCTTTACGGAATTCTCCTTACGGAAGAAACTCAGCGAGGCGATTCGCGGTATCAAGGAAAGAAATCAACTTGCCACGGCAAGAGAACGCATTTGCTTAAATGTGTTCGGCCAGTCGCTTATTCCACCACGCATCCTTCAACGGCTATCTCCGACGTTTCCTTGTCGTGAATGCCAAATGAGTTGCTCGTGTACCGCCTTCGGGCGTCGAGAAGATGCAAGTTTCGTCGTCGCCAAGTGGAAGGAAGAAAACTTTTCCCGCTGCCTATCGCCATCCGTGCGACGCTGCGCTTCGTTTAAAGTCGTAAAAGCGGCCCCATGAAGGCCCACAATTCGATCGACTAACTTCCTCATTTCGCTTTTTATATCGTAAAGCGCGCCTCGCCACTATCGAGCGAACTTTCCTCGTGAAAAACGTGCGACACATGTGTGTTTTATTCGGAATTAATTTAATCCGCAGATGTAAACGGGTCACTATCACTCATTCTTTCTACTAATATTATTATTCTTTTAATAAAAAAAAAAAAAAAAAAAAAAAAAAACAAAGTAAATGCATTCGCGAGAAATAAATTGCCGCAGTGCAGGCTTCACCTCGCGTTGATTCTGTCTTTTTTTTTTTTTTTTTTTTTTCCCCCCCGCGAAATCGCATCAACGCTTTTCGCGTTGGCGCGACATTCACGTCGGTTTAATTTAATTATTGCATATCGCTGCCGGATACACGAATAATTACGAGGAAAAATATACGCGCGAAATTCGGGAGAGAGCGAAATATCTGTAACATACTCGGCGCGTTTCGAACAGTTTCGCCCATTAAAATCTTCCGACAAGTGTGCGAACGTGAATAATGCAACGTGTGTGACGTGGAGCCGATACATTCTCCGCGAGGAAGCATTCGAAGTTCGCGCACACACAGAGCTCGGCGATGCATTCCGGAATATCTTCAAGCATCATTTTAATAATAAATCTTTTGATCAGCGTAAAATGGATCTCCTCGCGAAGAATGAGACGGAGTTGGGAGGGATAATCGTCGAACTTCGCGTGAGAAATCAAAAACAAGGAATTTCCCGTCGATTAAACTTCCACGATTAAATAACGAGAGTTTATCGCCCTTTAAGTTCAAGTAAAAAAAATTCACTTTTTTCCCTCACCAGATTCTTTTCCAGCTATTTAGTATCAAATAACCGGAAGGATTAATCGAAAGGGTTCGGGTAAAGCGTAAGATAGTGAACCGAGACAAGACCCGATCGGGAATCGAGTGGAAAATGTTTTCCAAGTTTCATGATGGCATTAATAACCTGAACAATATAATATCGCCGTTGTTAAGTTTGACAAGATGATGCGTTGGTATTGCCCGTTGCCGCTGGTCGATACTAGCCGAATTATTAATTCTCTGATAGAATTTGAATATACCCATTTGCATTAGTCAACGGAGTTACAGCGGCATTCACTGCAATTGTCATGACATTTTCAATTATTCCGGTGCCGGCCGGTGTCGGGCGGTCCGCGACAAACTTTGCCCATATCGTACGGCGCCAGTTACGTCCACCTGCTTGACGGATTACACGGATTACGTACACGGGTCGCCCAGCGAACCTTCCACGATGGCTTCTACGTCGTCGCGACGTAAGGTGGAAAATATATTTTATATCTTGGCACGCTTGTGGCGAATATTAGAAATCGGATGTCGACTGCGTACTTGGTTCTTTTAGTTTTATTTTATTCTTATGGCGCAATAAAAAAAATGTGCGTGGAGAAGATAAATATTTCACGCAAAAATTAAATTGCGTTCGACAATGAATATGACGCAGGGTGGGAATATTTAGACTTATTTCTTACGCTTTTTTTTGAATGCTTGGAGGTTTGATGAAGGGTGAAGCTACCGTAACGAAAACGTTCGACGTTTATGTGCGTAACTTATCGCGCTGCTGTTTTATGAGAGTTACGTGTCTCGCGAAATTCAATTACAAACATATTGAACTCCAATATGTGCGGATGCATCATCGATAAATTCAGAGAGAAATTTACGTAAACAAAATCCAGCGTCGTATCAAATTTTTAATCAAAATTACCTATACCTCTATTAAGGAATCAATCATTAAAGTATTGAAAGAATTAATACTCGAAGAATTAATCTATTAATCCTTGTGGGTTCATGAGATTTATAAACATTTTTATTAATTTTCACAATTATATAATAAATATTTTTAATTAAATTTTAATTAAATTTAATTAAATTTAATATTTTTAATTTATTTTTAATTAATATTTTTTTTATCAATACAGAGGTAATTTTGAACTTATTAAATTAAAAATATATTTTCTTCACTGGATGGAAAATAATGATTATATGGAATAATAAGATTGCTTCTAGCTACACAAGAGAGCGAATTGAATGACGAGACAATGTATCTTTTCGACGCGACGCGACAGTTCAGATATTTGACTTCGATCCAGCTTATTGCATTTCAATAGGTATATCCGCATAGAAATCGATGCGGCAACCGGCGAATCGTTGATAACGTCGCGAGCAGTGACGTACACTCGAGAGACTCGCGGGATCCGCGCCGTGAAGACGAGGATCCCGCGAAGGTGTGGCCTGTCGACGCGATATTGAAAATGGAAGCTGGCACTCTCTCTTCCCGTCGTGTCATCAGCGTCATCGATCGCCGATGAAGATGGAGCAGCGAATTGAAGCGGCGCCCCGACCTGAAAAGAGAACCTTACCGAAGCCGAAAAGCCGATATAAAAGATTTTTGCAAACTCAAGGAGCTCGTAAATCTTCGGCGGGAAACGCGCGACGAATGTCGATCATTGACGAGGATACGAAAGATATTTAAGTACAGGCTTGATTTACGCCGCGTTATTTAGAAAATGAAGTTTGTAAGTGAAAAAAAAAAAAATGTAATATATTTCTATATACTACACATATTAGCGTAAGAGTGAAAATTATGCAATCCAAAGTGGCGAAATACATTGGTAATATTTTTTAATCATCAAACGATGGACGGACGAGAGGAAATAGGATTTATCTATAATTTCTTTTTCAATGAATTTATGACAAAATAAATCGAAGCTTCTCTCTCTCAGTTAAAATGTAGATATCAGACATTTTGACATACATGTATTAAAAATCTATGAAAAATTCCATGGAATAATGTTTATACATTGGAGTAGGAATAATCGATGTCACTGTGTGATTTAAAAAACGGGAGAAAATATTGACGAATATATGCCATTTTTTATTTCACGCATAAAATAATATTACTGAATTGTGAAATAATATTTATCTATTTTATTTCGAATTAAATTCTAATAAATATAAAGTAACAATTTTTTTTTAAAGCTAGATTGAATATATCAAGTGCAGTCTGAAATTAAGGGAGAAGCGCAGGACTATAAGATAATGTCTTTAGATGCGCATGTAAAAAAAAAAAAAAAACAAAAAAAAATATTACTATTTCAGATCGTGCTATTAGGCAGAGTGCATTAACGCCCGCATTTTTTAATTATTATGTTAACGCGTAATCGAGTTTACGAACGCATCCGCCACATTTTTGTGGCATGTATTCGCGCTTTCAGTACGATGTATCGTTAATTAGCGTTTCCATAGACAAAAATGTAGGTAATAAAGTAAATCGGAAAAAACTGCAAAATGTAACGACGTCACGCCGAACTCCCTGTCGCAGATACGCATAGAAAAATGTTGGCCGCGTTATTTTCCCCCATTGCACGTTAAAGAAAAAAAAAAAAAAATATATATATATATATATACATGTATACTATATATAATATATATTATATATATAAAATATAATATATACAGGGTGTCCTAGACTACAGAAAATAATTGTTTTTAAAAAAATGTATGCAATTATTCGCAATATATTTTTTTATAACAATTATTTATTTTTTCTTTACATCATTTGATTCATCTTATTATTCTGTACATAAAAGTATTACGATACAATTATCGAACACTAAATAATTTTCGAGATATTTTATATTTTATACTAAAATATGTCAGATTAAGATACAAAATAACTCAAAAAATTCTTAATGAAAAAATACTTTATTATAGTGTTTTGAAAAGCTCTCGAGATAAGCTACAAGAATATGCAATAAAAAATGGGGGTTTCCATTTAAGAAATTAAAAGTGTCCTTGACTTGACCTTAACGATGCTATCCAAGGTCAAATCAATGACACCATCTTATATTCCCCTCAAAATCATACAATTTTTAAAACATTTTTCTTTAAAATGCTTAATTTTTGAAAGAAGGGTGTACACGGGTAATCTAGGACACCCTCTACATATCGCGGTACAAAGCTTACAGGCAGAGTCAAAATACACTGAGCGGAAAAATCCCGTAAATTCCCTCGAGTTAAAGAAATACCATTTCGTACGATTTTGCCCTCGAAGGACGAAACAAAGTATCGGAAGTGAAATAAAGAAAACGGCGGAGCAATAATAAAACCGCCGCTTAAATATAAGAAGTACCGAGAAGCGCCGAAATTAATTACTGCCTTGTCTAATCCCTTCAAGCGACTCCTCCCTTTTAATTCCCGACGAACAAAAGAGTCGGTACTATAATACTCACGGATTTTTTTTCTCCATATATATATATATATATATATATATATATACTATTATATAATCAACTTATAGAAGCTCAGTCTAAGAAAGTCGTTGCGATTTCTATCTGCGATTCTTTCTCTTTACAAACTTACAGCAATGTCTTGCAGAACAACGGGCTATCGAAGGAGTAGAAAAGAATTGTTTAAATAATTAAAAAAAAAAAAAAATAAATAAATAAAAAAGAGCAATAAGGAGATGAGTCTTTCGATATATGCATTAAATGACACATAATTAATCAAAATATCTTAAAAAAGAAAAAAAAAAGAATAATATGATACGCTATGCATTTAAGAGTTGGCGGACGGAATCTGTAACGGAATTCCCATCGGCCCGAAAATCCCGAGGCTCGGTTACTTATTGCGGCTGTGGCTGCATCCCACCGTAGGGAGGGAAGGAGAGGAGGAGGAGGGTGGGTGGGGGGGAGTGAGCGGGGGTGGACCCGCGCGGTGTGCCCGAGTAAATCACGGTGGATTTAAGTGGATTCTACAAACTCCCTCGCGCCGGGTCTACCCCCGACGATGTATCGTCCTCGTAGAGTCGTTGCGGCGCCGCGCCACATCGCAGCCTCGGATATAACCGAGGCTAAGAGATTCAGAGCTGGCGAGAACGGCGTTCTCTCGCCGAGCGAGCGAGGTAACATCCGTTGCGTCTTACGACCGCGGTTTACAACTGGAACTTGGTCGACTGGGGCAAAGTGCACACGGACGGGGAACGGTGGATTACTCTCGTAGGGCCTAAGGCCTGAAAATGGGTGGGCCTGAAAATGAATTGCATAGGATTTATATTATGACACGTAGGGTGAGCTTTAAATCGAGGAGTCAGCTAAAAACGAATTGACATTGTATTCTAAGGGGTTACATATATTTGACAGATCTAAAACTAGAGCAAAATTAATAAATTTTTTGAGTATTGCGAGTATAATTAGGTTTTGTTAAATTAATGAAAATGCATGCCTTGTAGAGAAATCTTTTGAAAATATCTCCCCAAAATTTTAATAAAAAATATCAAAAATTGAGGTCCTGGCAGCTATTTTCTCGTACGATATTTTGAAAAATAGCGTTTGCAGTACCAGAGCTCCGTTCCCTCTTATTTAAAATGAAAAATAAAAATTCCCTTAAACTGGATGAATGAAATTAGTGCTTGTCATAGCCGATTTTGAAAATATTGACTTTTCAAAAAATGATTCATAAAAAAATGTGGTTTTCAACCTAAAAATAGGTCCTTTTTTCATTTGTAAAAAAAAACTCAGCCATAAATCGGAAATATTCTATGACAAGCACTAGTTTTATTCATCTAATTTAAACGGGAAATTTTTGTTTTTTGTTTCAAATGAGAGGGGGCGGAGATATCTCTAGTTTTTTACAAATACCGTTCGGGAAAAGAGCTGTCAGGAAATATCAATTTTGATATTTTTTATTGAAACTTTAGCAAAATATTCTCAAAATTCTTATTACTTTCCAAGACATATATTTTCATTTTTTAAATATAATTTTTGCCAATAAAAATTTGCTTAACTTCGATCTAATTATAAGGCCTGTCAAACATATGTAACCCTTTAACAATAATTTAAATTTAAGAAATAAATTTAAATCGATATAAAATTTATATTCATTTGGTGCGCATTACATATGTCTTGATCTCGAAAATTTTAGATCCATAATTTATAAAATTAGTGTTAAAAATTATTATTTTATTTACTATTACTTTGTTTTTATTTGAGGAATGTATAGATGATAGAAATATCGATGGCTCACGTAAACATTCTACAAAATGTTATATACGACATTCTCTCTCTCTCTCTCTCTCTCTCTGTTATTTCGAACCACAACTATCTCCATATTTACATCGCATTCCGCGACAAAAATATTATTTCCGCTTCGATGTAACTCGCGGTTCAGCATACTCGTTGTCAGAACAAACAATATCGCGGGAAGAAAAGTTGTTATACGACATGGGAGAATTTCCTCATGAAAGTCATGCGGTTGAAGACGACGCCTGTGCGATCGCTCCTTCGATTCATTCTTTTTCCCGACTCTTCAATCTCATCCTTTCTCTCGTCACGACGGTATGACGCGGCTTTATCGCTGTCACGACGGTCAATTTTGCTTTCTTCCCGGTTGCTTTCCCGCTCCTTCATCGAATTATGAGAACCGTCGTGAGTCTCTGCTTGAGTACGGAAATACCGTGACGGTTCGAATAACATTGCGAGCGGATTCGAAATTTTTTGTTTGACAGCCGAAACGTTGAAATATCGCATTCTCAATTTTTTTTCCAAATATTTCATTTAACTTCCTAAAATTCGAATAATTAATCGGTGTATTAAATGCGAAGGAAAATAATTATGAATTTCGTAAAATTATAAAGCTGGAATTTTCTGCGAATCCTTCAATCTATATTCGACGTGCACCGCGTCTGAAAACTACCTTATTCGGATAAGCGGACCTTTTCATAAAAGATTTCAGATTTGTTTGTGTTGCGCGAATATAAAGAGAAAAAGAGACTCACTCACATAAGCACAGTTGCAGGACCGCGGCAAGGAGGGCTGCGAGTTTCCGCGCTGCCATGAGAGTCGATCAGTTTTCTGATGAGTCTTTGGGACACCAGATCTGAAAATGTACAGAAAATAATATTTATCGGCAAATCTCAAGAAACCCAATCGGCATTCATATGCCAAAAAAAAGGTGTATCCACAAAATATAAATTGTTATTTATATTTGTCGATAAATTAAAGGAATCTAAATAACTGCCTTCGTACTTCAGCAAGCTTGTATTCGTATGTTGGCAAAGTAAACGTTATAAATAAATATCTCATTATCGAGAAATGCAACGATCATCGCAGCATTTCTCTTAGCTGTATTTTTCCGCAGAGAAAGAGCCAATATCATTTAATTGACTTTGTACTTTGCGCAAATTCGTCACGATTGTACGGTGATGAGTAATGCTGGTTTGGCGATCATGAGAAACTGACTCAGCGATTCGCTCGAGTTTTCACCGCGCAGAAATTATTTTATTTTCCTCTATAATTCGCGTCTTTCGCATTCTTCCTCCGCCTTCAGCATTGCTGCTTTCTCAATAAAAGAGAGAAAAAGAACGCGTCAATTTTAATTATCGTTCGTCTTAACTCTTTTGATACTCTCGACGTTGGCGGAGGTGAAAGGATTTGTGAAAAAAAAAAAAAAGGGCGAGCGAGGGTGGTATAGCGGAAGTTGGGGTGTGCAAGAGAGAAAGAGACAGAGGTGAGAAAGATCGAAACTAGCTTCGAAGCAAACTAACCGCAACGCCAGGAGCTCGCCAACTGTAATTAATGATCATCTCGTGATAGTTATATCCTATCACTAATTAGTGTTACGCCGAGAGAAAGGCATCCTTCGTGATTTCGACGCCGTTGAAAATCGTGAAGGCATCGCGTACGCGCGTGATTTGATTTCAATGAACGGACGCAAATAAACAATGAAACGTAAGAGCCTATTAAATATCCGCGTGTCTAACTTTGACTCTTTGAAATTCCCGACTCAAAAGAAATAAAGGGATGAGAAATTATCGGGGGGATTGTCTGAAAAGGGAACGAATATAAGGAACTGCTTTCTTAAATTAAATCAATAAAAATGTTTGATTTTTTGACTTTATTGTTTACAATATTTATACTTATAACTAAAATTACTGCTTAAATCAGTGATGATACGATGATTTTATTTAAGAAAGTATAAAGAAATATAATTAAAGAAAATAAAATTAAATATAAATGATAAAATAATTAAATATTAATAATAAATAAAAATAATAATTAATAATAATGAAATAAAGAATATAAATTAAATATAAAATTACGCGAAGTAATATAAGTCGGTTGCATGTGTTCTAAATGGAGATAACAGAGATAAAAGTGTTTGACAGGAAAAATTATATTCAAAGAGAAATGTGTCTATTTTATCAGTAATAAAAATTCTCGAAAAACACAAGCACAAGCAAAATAATAGCGAGCTTTCAGGAAGGCACAGGTTGCCTGCAAAGTAAGATGCACTTAATCTTCGTTTTTCTTTGAAAGAGAATTTTGAAGTAAGAAAACTGTATTTTCCAGGGTAGATGTCGAATGATGCTAGTACAATCCGCAGTTTCCTTTATCAGATTACTGTTTGTTTGAACTTTTCAAACACTGCGGTAGAAAAGTAAACGCCACGTCGAATAACTTCAATGTCACGCCTTAAACTTTTCCAATTTTATAACAAAAATCTGTTTAATAATATATGCGGTAAAAAATTGTACATATACATATTAATTATACATATACATGTATAATTAAAATTAGAAAATTGCAAGGATTAATTTGATATTAATTGTCAGAATAATTTTTCAATTATAAAAAAATTAATATATTTTTACAATATAAATTATTAATATATTTTGCAATATAAATTTTTTGCATACTTTATTTTTAATGAAATTCTTACCCTCACACAAGACAACTGTAACTGTTTCTTTTTGAAGCAAGAGCACATTTTTTTTTCCTCATCGAACGGAACATCGGCCAACTCATTTCGCGATGTAAAACCGCGAATGAGGAATTTTTATTCCCTCGCGTGTCACGTGATGAAAGAAAGTGTCGATGCGGCCATCGATCCTGCATAGACCGCACCTGCTTCCAACGCAAATCAATCTATGATTTACTATAGCCTTCTGCAAGTAGCAACTACTACTGTTGTGTTCTAATCGGAACAATGCAGAAACAAATGCATCAACCTTCATCTCAGTCACACAAACACAAATTCATCTCTCAAATAATAATTATTAATAGATGTTGATTAATTAAAGAAATTTTCTTTTATAAACTTTTTTATAATAAAAAAGTATTTATATATTTGTAGAAAAAAAATTATATTATTTTGCATTTACAATTTTTTTTTTTCGTCGATTCTATCACATTTAAAAAAATTTTTTAAATTATAAAAAATTATAAAAAATTATATATTTATATTAGATTATATATTAAATTCAACTACATTAAATTATATATTATTTTTAAAATTATATAAGATTATATATTTCTTTAATATATTTTGAGACATAGGTTTTATATATAGAATAAGTGACATGTCACGTATACGTTGTACAATACATGTCAGTCAATTACAGGAGCGTGACATTCCAAGATTGACAAGAAAAGACTCAATTTTTAGGGTAGGCCTTTAAAATTCTATTGTGCGTCCAACACACGCGAGAGCGAAATCCGTCGTCCGTGTCGAGTTTGCATGAAAACGCGATGCGCCTGCCGCTTCATCCCCTAAACGAACATCGTTCTCTCGCGGCCAATCCAAGCCGCATCCGCGCACATCCATCCCGACAACGTCATCCCGCCAACGGCCTGCGATGCCCATAAAGCATCAAAACGACGCTTTGTTGCGGCAGCTTTACAGCATAACAGCCGATGGATGGTGGCGGTGGTGGTTGCGGCGATCGATTCGCTATTTGTCAACGGCCAGTCTCGGAAGACAATCCAACCCCTCGGGCCGGTGCATCGAGGTGAGCCCGAAGGAGGAAAGTTAAGTCGAAGAAAAATGAAAGATGGATAGAAAGAGAGAGAGAGAGAGAGAGAGAGAGAGAGAGAAGCGGAAGGGGATGATTATGGGGCACAGTCGGAAAGGCGCGATTGATTTATTGCAAAAAGAGGCCGCGGTAAGTGGACTATTTTTCAATGAATCGATGAAGAGCGAGCGAGAGGGACAGATGCGATGGAAAAATGGAATTTTCTCGCTGGAAAATGGAATTTCGAGCGAGACCCAAGAATCTGCGAGGAGGGGGTGCCAGCCGTCATACGTGCCACAGTTTACCCTTCGGTGATTTTGCGAGTGTTTTCGATACGTCTCGCAGCGATGGTTACGAGATGCGCACAGGGGGCCAGGCGGGATGGCGAGGAGGAGGGAAGGCGGGGGAGGGGGAGGGGGCAGGGGGAGGGATGGAAGGGAAGGGGGCGAGGTGTGGGACGTATCGTAAGTTATGACTTTCGTCTCGCTCTCGCACCGACGGCTCTATGAATGTATGCATGAGATACGAACTTTATGCTTTATGCATTGAACGCGCCGATGATAAGAAGTCGCACGCGACGCTGCGTTTCCCGCTGACGAGTGCATCGACGGAAAAGAAGAGAGAGAGAGAGAGAGAGACACGAGCCCTCTCCGGTCCAGACAGATACATATTCCATTAGTTGATCACGCTCGATTGCCTAAAGCACAAGCTTGCGTGAAACATTGTCGGAAAAAATGTGTGAAGGAAAGATATGATAAATGCAAGGGCGAGCGCAAGAAGAGGCAAGAAGGGGCACATGACTCTTTACCTCCCCCTCCCCCCTGGAAAATGAATAAAAATTTATAATCATATTTCTTTATTATATATTGAATAATTCTTTATAATATTTATTATTATTATATCTTTATTATTACTATATTTTATATTTAATTCTTTCATTATATTATTTTTATATTATATTTTTTATATTATATTTTAATTCTTATATTATATTTTTTTATTATATTATATATTATATTTAATATATTAATACTGAAAGATATATAAATGTCAAAGTATTTATTTCAATCAATCTGAGTGACATTATATGTCATGTCCCCCCCCCCCCCTTCCCGTCTCCTTCTGAATAAATCCTGCCGACGTCCTCGGAAAGAAAAATATCGCAATTTTTTAAAACAATTCTCCGCGAATCGATCGCGAAAAGCAATTCCTTTGGCGAGTCGACGATCGACTGCAAATAAAGGATTGGAGGCAGCGTTTAATAGAGATATGAACGCCGCGAAAGTACACAATAGTGACAATATGGATTCGTGTCTTATCGTATATCTTCGTATGTATATCGCATCCGGATACTCTTCCGTTGTTCGAGAAGTCACGGATACGCTGATGCTTTAAAACATTATCTGTATGAATATGAAATCTACGTAAATAATATTCAATATTGTCTAAGTTTAGATTAAGTACATGTTTTAGATTTTTGTCTTAAATATTATCGCGCAAAATTTCTAATCATTTTAAAATTATTTTACATCCTTTCTTTGTAACAGTCTCACGCATATAAATATATCTAATTACATATTTCATTTAAATATTGTTTAAAATAAATATTATTATATTTTTCAGATAGTATAAACATAAAATTCGGAAATGCAATTAAAGCAACTTATTAAATTTCTATTTATTTATAATACTTAATTTATTACGCTCAATTTATACCAATTAAATTTTTATTTCTTAAATATTGCTTAATTATATAATAATTTCCTAGATAGTGAGTATAGTATCCATCCGCAATAAGTATCCATCGGATAGACGACTAAGTCGCATTCGCATTTAACATCGTTTGCTTGCTATCGAGAGACGGTATACATGCAGACGCGACTCGAAAACAGCATCGCTTTTAATCGTAAGCTATAAAGCCCGTAAGCTTCGGCGCGCATTCGCGCGATGGATGGGCGAGGAGGAACGGAGAGGCGCGAGATGGAAGTTTCACGTTTATAGACAAGAACGCGCGCGATCGGACGATTATTCTCGACACGAGACGCCCTGCGGCGGTAATAACTGTCTCCGCTCGAAATGAAGAGACGGTTAATCTAATCTGCGCAAGTAACGACAGCCCGGCTCCCGGGATTTATTCGTTCGTAACGACGTAAACCGTACAAATTGGCGACCCGCGCACGAAGCTTTAATTGCTTTCCGCGCCTCTCTACACAGGTGCGCGCCAAATAAATCCTTAAACATTAATTTGATCGTTAGGCATTGCAGCATGGACACCTGCTCTCCGAATTGTCCATTCACAGTATAACACATCGCTCAATAAGTCCGGTAGAGAACTAAAAAAAACAAATTTTTTTTTAGAAAGCACGTGGGTCTGTCAACAATGTTGCCATATATGTGTCAGACCGGGGACTTATTGAGTGATGTGTTACGAGGGTGGATTGAAAAGTTTCCGACCTGATCAAGAAAGAGCGCAAGATTTCAAGCAAATTTCAACGCTTGTCCAATAGAGGGTAGTGAAAGAAACACGAGGAGTTAAGTTTGATGACAGTCCAACGATTGGTCTGTGTCTGACAGCCTTCAAAAGTGACAGTTCGTGAACAATGGAGAGATTGGAGTATCGCGCCGTGATAAAATTTCTTCATTTGAAAGGGAAAAATTCCTACGGAAATCAAAGCTGAATTAGATTCAGCTGTTGAGAAATAAATTTCATTTTGCTCGATGAAAAAAAAAAAAAAAAAAAAAATACGTTTTCCTTAGTCAGGTCGAAAACTTTTCAATCTATCCTTTGTTCTGTAAAACCGAGAGCCTCATCAGGTGATACAAATATTGGATTTTGACATCTAGCTTTAAATATCAGCGTTTAAAACTCTCGCGCAATGATTTTAAAATTATTTTATATCCTTTCTTTGCTGCACAAATACACGATTAAATAGATTTCATTAAAGCATTACCATTTTATATCATTTTATTCATAGAAGGGTAAAGGGACGTTTCTCTTTTTTAAATATTGGCAGAAATTTTTTTAACTCAAACAAAGAAATTCCCATACATTGTGCGGTTTAATTTATTACGTTCCGCCATTAGAGCAGAACTTTACATTTACCTATTATCATTCGAACTGATATTTTATCGGGTCTCGTTACTCTCGTCCTTCAGTATTTGTCATCTCGCGCGGATTAATACGTGCCGCAATTTCGTCGCCATTAACGCGCCGCGCCGCGCATTCTGAGGTAATAAAAACAGCGTAATTATTAAAAAAGTCGCGCGCACTCTCGCGTCACAACGAGGTTCGTGTTTTCGCCTTCCGCATGACGTGCCAATTATATTTTTAAAAGCCTCCTCCGCGCCAACGTGTTCGCATTCAGTGGCTCACCCGCGTGCATACGAGGCGCTATAAAGGGGTAGCTGTGCTCTTCAAGTACCACGGCATAGCATGGCGAACGTTGTTACGCGGCAAAGTACGCGCACTTTCAGCCACAATTCCGTGTCATTTGGCCGCCGTTAATGAATATGACGGCGGGACGGAGGGAGAGGGAGGAAGGGGGGGAGGGAGAGAGAGAGAGAGAGAGAGATGGAGGGGGAGGGACGGATATCTCGCAGAGGAAAACGCGATCGGGAAGGACTGTTTGGCGGTGGCGAGAGCAGGGAGGCCAGCAGGTCCAGCTGGGGCTTCATAATGCAACAACCGCCGCATAAAGGGCCGGCTGAGCCGCGCTTTAGCAACTCGCGTTTGCGGAGAATTTGAAGTACGCGGGGAATCCCTAGCGGGAGGTGGAAAGGCTCGTGGAATTTCTGCCGCTTGGCCCCCGAACTGTATTACGCAGCATGGGATCGAAACTCTTTCGCGCAGCGAATCCAAGTTAATTTCTCCCGAGCTATGCGCATTATACATATATTGCTCGCCCGGGAGACTTTCTGGGGATGATACTCCACTCTCAGATACGCCAGCCGAGGCTAATTCAATAAGGTTGTACGGAGCAAACGAGTTCAACCGGATTAACTCATTAAGCGACTTTTTTTGCTACTAAATTGTTTTTTTTTTTTTTTTTTTTTTTGAACTTACGTATTAAACTTGGACGATAGCTCTTTTGCATTTCATTTCAGAAAAGCGCGTATGACGATCATTCATTAATCTTTTAATCGAGGCAAGAAGTCAAATCCATGCAAACCGTTGGAAATGCAACTCGATATGGCCGCATGCAGATTTTTGCCGTCGACATACCGAGGTCGCGTCGCGACATAAAACGGCGTATATTCAATTCGAAATAACAATGGAAAGGCTCTGTCGCGGACACTTTGGCGTCGATTAAACGGCTCCAATTTGGAGGGTAAAACCACCGAATTTGATTTCGCGCGCGTTTCTATGCGCCAAAATCCCTCACTGTCAGCTCGACGCTCGGCATCCACCGCGAGAAAAATAACGCGTAGGCCGCCAGTTTCGAGCATGTGCGAAATAATCGTATGAAAATAATGGATGTGCGATGGAGCGAGCAAAATTGGTACGCGTCCAACAAAGGCAAAAAATTTCCCGTTATAAAATTTTTTATACACTCTCGTGACAAAATTTTTTCTATGCCAATGTGTTTAGAATGTTCCATAACGTCAAAAAATCATATTTTTTTTTTAAATGTGTATTTTTTTTTTAATGTTTCCATGTATGTATGTACGGAATGTATATTGTACATCTCTATAACTTTTGCAATTTTTGAGATATGAAGTTAAATTCTTTTAAATAATAATTGATATCAAATTTAGTAAGGAAATAAATGAAAGAATTCATTTTTTATAAAATTTTGAATTTTTTGAGAGATGTCTGTACACGCTGTAACTTCCGCGAATTTTGAAATATTGGATTAAATTTTTTTTACATAAATGAAATATCATTAAAAGATGATTGGCATTGAATTTGATGAGAATTGATGAAAGGGTTCATTTTTTGTAAAATTTTAAATTTTTTGAGAGATGTCTGTATACGCTCTAGCTTTTGCAATTTTTGAGATATCGAGTTACATTTTTTAAATAAATAGAATATCATTAAAGGATGCTTGATATTGAATTTGATGAGAATTGATTCATTTTTTATAAAATTTTGAATTTTTTGAGAAATGTCTTTGCAAGCTTTAACTTTCGCAATTTTTGAGAATATCAAATTAAAGTAAAAAAAAAAATAGAATATCATTAAAGAATGGTTGGTATCAAATTTGGTAAGGATCGGTGAAAGAATTCATTTTTTATAAAATTTTGAATTTTTTGAGAGATGTCTGTATACGCTCTAACTTTTGCAATTTTTGAGATATCGAGTTACATTTTTTAAATAAATAGAATATCATTAAAGGATGCTTGATATTGAATTTGATGAGAATTGATTCATTTTTTATAAAATTTTGAATTTTTTGAGAAATGTCTGTGCAAGCTTTAACTTTTGCAATTTTTGAGAATATCAAATTAAATTAAAAAAATAAATAGAATATCATTAAAGAATGGTTGGTATCAAATTTGGTAAGGATCCGCTTTTCAGATTAATTCTCGTGACTCGTGGAGCGAGATTCATCAACCGAAGGCTCTGCGACGTTTTCATTAATTTCGCAGAATTTTTATTAACGCGAAAATAGTAGGATGTAAGCAAGCCCGATGCGCAGATTTGAGCTACACGGCTACAGGTGACAGGGTCGCCACGACGAATAAATCTTTTCATTCAACGTGCACGTTACCGAGGCCGCTCTATTTACCCTCGCCTCGACATCGTGCCTCTTCTATTTCCGAATACACAACTAAAATGCATCCCCCTCCCCTTCGCCCCTCTCCCCTTCCCCCTCCCCCTCCTTCCTTTCCCCCTTGAATGTCCTTTGCATCTCGCTTTTACGAGAGATGGAAGGTGCGTTTGTATTCGCGGAATGAAATACCCCCCCCCCCTCCCCCCCAGTCACGCCACTTGTAACTTGAAATATCGCGCGAAATGAAACGTCCGATACTGACAATTATTAACCGGCTGATTTTTCCGCGAGGGAGATGTAACAAAGAGCGCGCAATATTTCTTAAATATTTCAATATTGCTTTTTATTCGACTTTTACTTATAGCGGCTACTTGCTCTTTGATGGAAGTACATCGCTGCAAGAAACATATATCTTTTCGATTTAATTTGCAAACCATAAAAGTTAGTATCTAAATTTTTATCAATTTTTTAAAATAAATACTAATTTAGAAAATTTTATCATATAATATTAATAATAATTTAGAATAATAAATAATAATTTAGAAAATTTTATTGTATAATATTTAATTACCCATTAATTTTAGATATTTCTTTTAATTATTATAAATTAAAAAAAAAAAGGAAATTTAATAATCTCAATTTTTTTCATATAAATAAATTCTACACTTTTCGAAATATAATTGTAATAATTGTATAAAATAATCTATATTTTAATTGGCCAGTAAAAAAGCTTGTCCAATGTTCTCTGAAGAATCACGAGAGCAAATGGCAATTATCAGCTGTACAATGTGGAGCCGAGAAATATATATCTAACTCAATCGATCGATTACCGCCTTCTGGATTATCAGCGATCGCGATGTCGCACAGCTTTCTTCCGAGAGCAATCTAGCTGCGAACAACCGTGAGACGCAACATATATTGGCTGCTCTCAGGTCGTTTGATAAATTTTATGGAATCGTGGAAAGAACGATATTTTGACCCAATAGCGCGCGCATGTACACTGTGTAGATGTGTTCCTCCTACCATCTCCTCCGACCGTTCGACATTTGTACCTGCTCGTGACAGGTGGATCGCAGTTATTCAGCCGGCTGATACGGCAACTGGTTACTCTCTTTCGTACACGTGCCCACTCCCATCGCATTTCCATTCACCACCCTCGTATCGTGTAAATCTCGACCCCGATTTGTATACCTCCAAAAGTCGCGCGCTCTCTCACTGTTCCATTTAAATATGGAGAAGTTATCTGTCTACAGAAAAGGAGGGAAGAAAGACAATATAATTTTCCTTATAAGCCTCTATTCTAATTTTGCAAATAATATTAGAATACTGAAGCCATATACATCTCTCAGCGTTGAAAAGAATTAAAAATAACACATCACTCAATAAGTCCCCGGTCTGACACATATATGACAACATTGTTGACAGACCCACGTGATTTCTAAAAAAAAATTTGTTTCTCTTAGTTAGACCGGAGACTTATTGAGCGATGTGTTAGCATAAAGATAAAAAAGTATGTCTATTTATATTATTTTAGTGATGAGTAATTACACAGGTCGACGAACAAAATTTTGTCAAGTAACTCTAATCAAAGTAGGTGTTTTTTATGAATTTTTGGACACAAAATAACAATGCTGTCTAAAACTCCATCACGTCAAGTTTTAAAGTTATTTTAAATTTTAAAATTGATTTCTCATGTTAAAATTCAAAATAAAACCTGATGTGATGGAGTTTTAGACAGCATTTTGTGATCAAAAATCTGTAAGAAACTTTTACTCTGATAAAAATTACTTGTCAAAAATTTGTTCACATATATGCCAACAGAAGATTAAAGCTGTTTTGAATTTTAAGATAAATTAATGATTTTTTTTTATTTTAAAATTGAAAATAAATTTAAAATCTAACCTTATAGATTTTCGATCACAGAAAACAATGACAAGATTATGACAAGAAATCAGCAATTTTTAATTTTAAAATTCAAAATAACTTGAAAACCTGATGTGATGGAGCAATTTGGTTTGAGGCATTGTTTCAAAAATTTATAAAAAAATACCCCCTACCCTTAAAGTTGCTTGATAAAAATTTTTTTTACCTGCATTATTAATAATGAAATAGTAATTCATATTTGCATTTATGTTTTGCTGCTGTTTCAGCACTCCGATAACAGCATCGAATTACGAAGACCCCCCTGACACTGCGCCACGTGACAAGAGCACGCGGGGCATCCGGAAGTCTAATCAGAAATGTTTCTCCTTCAGGCTTGTGGTTTCGCTCGATTCGTTTAACCGCGCGGTTCGATCGCGCACGGCCCGTCGATTCCGCTTGTTACGGCGCTCTATTACAGAGAAATAAAGTGCACAGTCCGCCTTCGTGTAGTGCGATTTCTTTCGATCGCAGGCACTCGAACTAGTTTCCGCATTACCTACACCGGCTAAACTCCTATTGCTCGCTGTACGTGTATCATGTATGGAGCAAAACGCGCGATCTTTCCGGCGTACCGCTTCGGTATTTTCTGGATAGTCCGGAGTTTCTGCAGTCGAAATGTTTGCTTGGCAAAAAAACAAAAAAACTTTTGCACAGCAAGTTGTACTATCGACGTTCGTATAGGATATTTCTAAAACAAATTGGCCCGATTAAAATACTTTGAACATCAAAAATAAAGTACTTTCAAATACATTTTTATCGCGATTTTTATCGGATTACGTATTGATTGATAGAAAGTATCCCGAAAAATTCATTTAGGAACGTGGCTATATAATTCCAAAAAGTTACTTTAATTTGGAATTTTTGAAATGCTTTTGTGGGTTAAGATATGCACTCATATCGTGGAAAGGAACTAAATAATGTTATTTTGCAAATTTTATGATTGTAAGCAAAATACTTTTGGACATGCATTTCATCTAAAACCAATTGTAAGAAACAAAAAAACGTTGCGAATATTTGTAATATTGAATATATTTTAATATTTAATTCCATTTTCAAAATTTTGCATCGCTTTTGCATTAATAACTCGGTAGTGAATCGATATCAATTTAATTAGAAAAGTTGCTCAGTATTTATTTATTTATAAATAAAGTTTCAGAATTTGCAATGGTGCTGCCTTATAATTTTGTTTATACAGAGTGTTAAAAAGAAAACCATTCAATATTTACGGTGGATATTGAAGTAAAAAAGTCTTAATAAATAGATCAAAAGCTCAATCGATTCTAAAATATAAACATCTTTGTATGTTAAAGAAAAAGACGTAAAACGGAAATAATCTGTCTAAATTTTTATTTTGATATTTACAAGGTGTTCCATATGTCTTCTTTAAATGTTTTTTTTTTTTTTTTTTGAACACCTTGTATAATGGAAATATGCTGCTATTCCATAAGAATTCATGCAAAATTAAATGTGGAATAATTCTTGAACCGGTTAGGGAATCGTCTTCAGGTGTTACATACGTGTTCAAATAATAAATAAAAAATAATTTTAATAGAAATAATTTATTAAATTTTCAGGGTATTATCATTGTTAGAATGTCGGCATCGATACATTCTTAAGGAAATATCGTTCGAAAAAATCTTCTTTGTTTCAATGGCGCTCATTCACGATGCTTTAAAGTTACATTCACGAGCGAAGTTCTCCTAAGCTATTAACCTTTCCGACTCAACGATCTCAAAGTCACATAAATTATGTTTTACTAAAACGGAATAGTATTCTAGAAACAGCTATAATACTCCTTAGAGATTAATCTTTGAACGTTCTTTTTGTTAATTTATAAATAATAAAAAAGGTATCTAAAAATATAACACATGAGTTGACGTTGTATATTTATTACGTAACATGCACATTTAAATCAGAACTTTTATATATACATAGTAGAATCTAATAGGTAAAATAACCATAATAATAACCATAAAAGATAATACATCTCTGATTTTGTCGCCACTTAAATATGTTGTAGGGAAAATTCTTTTGAGTAATTCCCTGCAAAGAATAAATGGGGACAGCATTGATTTAGAAGATATACCAAATTTAAGTTTGACATTAAAGTAAATATATGCTGTATAATTTATTATTTTTTCATTGAAAAAACTGTATATGATATTTACGCGCGAGCGGGAGAGGGGCAGAGTCCCTGCACCACCGCCCCGAAGAAATTCTAACCTAACCCAAACCTATTTTAAATTTTAAAAATAAAGTTGGCTTGGGTTAGGTTAGATTTTTTCGAGATGGGGGTTTTACTCCTTTCCCGCCTACGCATTCAATAAATAATATTTTTCAAAACAAGACTCACGAATTCATGTAATTGCTTGTTGAAAGCTGTTAATGAACTTAGCGAAATAGATAAAATAGATTATTGACAAGATATCCATAACCTATCCCGTAAATATAAACAATTCCTTTTTCTGTGTCTGTTCTACTAGACATACAACGCACATAAACTTCACTGTTCCTCTAATATTACTTTATAATATCTAAGAAAAAACATTAAAACTGTGAAACTTTAATTTGTTTTATCTCTTAAACCTAAACCAATGCCATCCTCCACTTATTTCTTACGAGAAATTATTCAAAAAAATCTCGCCTACAACATATTTAAGTTATAATAAAATCGAAAATGTGTTATCTTTTATGCAATTTTATTATTTAACATATTTTTATTTCAAATCTTTTTTTTTATATAAATCTTATTATCTATGACTATGATATATATCTTTGTCATTTTGTTGCTCCTTATCTTAATCTATATCGATAAGTTTCCCAACGTCATAAATTTTATATGTCTTTCATTCATAGAATTTAATTCCGATCGCTCCTATCATTGTTAAAATTACAGTCGGCATAAATCAATATTAAGAAAAATTCGAGGAATCCATCCGATCGATAAATTGGCTCGCGATTGAAATCGGACGCGAAGCGACGCGCGCCTCCGACGAGTTCCTTTTCGCATAAAGAGACACGTTTTTGCTCCAGCCACTTGGAAACACTTGAGCGACTGGGTATTTATCTGCCCTTCCTTCCCTCGAGCATCTCGATGCTGCGTACCGAGTACACACAGTGATTCCTTTGAGCATTCCGCGATGGATGCACGAACGTGCGTCTGCTCGCGCTCTGCTTGCATCCATTCGTGCCTCTCTTCGTCCCATCTCCCTGCCCTCTCATACCTTCCCATTATATAAACTTGAAGGGTAGGTCCGACTGCACTCGCGCACGGTTTATATAATACAACATTGGCGACGCAGCGCACGTATGCAATTCCTCCATAATTCCTTGGTTTGCCTCATCCCTCCAGCCGAGGAGGAAACGAGAAGAGGGAGAAGGACGGGTGTTGAGTTGGGAGAGTCGATAATACGATTCCTCGTATGTCCTCGACATGAACACGCGCTGCATTTGCCCCAAACCCTGCCCGCTCCCACCTCCCACATTTCCTTCACCCTCGGAAAATCTAATCAACCGCCCCCTCCTCTCCCACCCCTCTCAAGATTCCTCTTGCCACGATTTTATTTCCATCGTGCTTTTCTTCCACTTTGCGCATGTATCCTTTTAGCGCCTTTTATTAAGCTAGTATGCCGCAGTTGGTAGAATATGCTTCTGAAAATTTTAATGATGCAGAATCACAGTATCTATACTAAACTAGGCTTCGAAGTTGCGTCGCATGAAGTTTTCCGATTGTATGAGAGAAAATGGCGACAATCTTGTATGTGTGTGAAACATGTTATTTGTGTGAGTTTTATTTACATCAGTATATATCGGTGCGGCTAAAGAAAATCTTTTGTAAAAACAAAAAATGTGTGACCTGCTTCACTCGTTTGACAGTTTGACAGTTTGACAGTGTGGCAGTTTGACAGTTCAACAGTTTGACAGCTTGACAGTTTGACAGTTCCACAGTTTGACAGCTTGACAGTTTATGACAAAAAATTGAATTAAAATAACTATTATTTTAGTAATTTATATTTAATTTGTTAGCTCTAAGTAATAATTATTTTTAAAAAACTTTGTTGAATATTACACGCAATAGTTATTTTAGATGGAGGTAACGGCCATTTTCTCTTATCAACGGAAATTCTATCGGACACAAGCTATGCTATTCTAATAGTGACATGTTAGCAATCTAGTTTAGACTGTGTACAAAATCTTTCACTTGCGAAAGTGTCGATAAATAAAAATCAAAATTCAGTCTTTGCTAAAAGAAATTCAAAATATAAATCAAACATTTTGTTGTATTTTATAACTACAAGAAAAAAGAAAATAGAAAGATGTTAAGATAAAATCACTACTCGTATTCTTGATCAACAAATAAAAAATGTGTACTGCATTATTTAGGATTCGATAATGACTCCGTAACATCCAGCCTTCGACATATAACTCGAGGGTTAATTACCTGCTGCAATTACTGTGTACCGGAGCTCGCAGGGTGGATCGAAGGAAATTTATGCGAGTAACGAGAGCGACTCGTTGTTTCTCTCTCTCTCTCTCTCTTTCGCCTACCTTTTCGTCGCTTACCCCTCTCTTTCTCTCACCCTATTCTTTCCGCCCCATTTTAATTCTCGTTCGCCGGCGCGCAGCGCGAATATCGGCGATTAAAGTGGCCTTAAAAGGCCGACGGACCCTACGTCGCGTTATATGAAATATCCCTCGGTCGGCGAAGGTCCATTTCGACGGCCAACAGCTCGTTCGACGACGACGTTCTGATAGAGAAAACGTGTTCCGGCGCCACATCGTGCATACAGAACGCGGCGTCGACTCGCTTTCTTCGCACGCGCCAAGCATTTTCGACCCTCTTCTGAGGAGCTTGCGGCTACCCTCAGACACGTCGTTCTGTAAATCAAAGTCGACCGTCCACACGTAGACCATTGCTATCGTCTGTGAATTGTAGATTCTTAGCAGGCCTTGCAAAGAGAAATCATTCGCGATCGCAGCTTGAGATTGAAAGATTAAAAGGAAATACGTTGAGATTTGTTATGCCAATATTATTTAATAATAGTTATTTAATAAAAATTATTATTTAATAAAAGTTTATTTTGTATAATTTAAAATTAATCAAAATTTAAAGACAAATTTATTCTAATAAATTTCAGGCGACGAAACAATGCGTTTCGATACATGGTGTTATGGAAAACTGTCAATTATTTATTTTAACAACATGACAATATTTCAAAAATTGTAACCAAATCATTATATCGTTAATCCATCGTTGCGAGCAGCCAAAGAAGATTTTACGCGTCATAATGTACGGTCGAAAGAGCCTTTCAAAGCCATTTTAAGCGCCAATTTTTGCGCCTTGTGTGCGTAAACAGAAATTAAAATAGCAAGCAAAGGGGAAAGCCGGGAGCAAACGAGGGAGGATGCACTATTTACGCTGGGATACCATTCAACCCTTTTCCGAGCGACACCTTCTTTAATCGCGACATTATGCGCAGCGATGCACTCTCTCGAACATCATTTCGTTTGAACAAGTAAATGTCTCCGTATATTTTTGTCACTATATGTATCATTTATTCTAAAAACGATGTAAGTTGAATAATTTCTTTAAAACACTTTGAAATAAAAAAAAAAAAAATAAATAAATAAAATTTAAGAATAGAAATATTCTTAAATTTATTAATTTATCACATATTTCCTTTGAGGTATTTAATAAATAATTTTTTCTAATAATGTTTGAATTGGATAAACTTTTTGTAAAAAACATATGCGTTATATAAACTTTATTCTCAGATGAATATTTTAAGCGCAAAAACAAGCCAAGGCTAAATGCAAGCGCATCACACATTATCGTGTAGGCTGTATAGCCTAGGTTGTAAATTTTGCCAGCGTAAAAAAAAAAAAAAAAAAAAAAAACAAGGTGCGAAAACGCAACGCGTCGATCCAACAAAATTTACGACTAGCGTGCCCAAAACATCACGCTGTAAAAAAGACGGTGGCACGTTAATTTTACTGCCGAATTTTTCACAAACCCTCGATCATCGACCATATCTCGATATCATGCATTTTGACAATGCATAGAAACGCAATTTCACGGAAGCAGACGACATTGCCATAAATCGCGTTTGAAAATCGCGCTTGTTTTTATATATAAAATCTTCTTAAATTTAAAAATTGTCACAATAAAGTTAAAGTTGAGAAATATTTCAAGAAAAAGAGAAATTTTTCTCTCTATAATTCGTCGTTTAGATATATTTTTTTCAAATGTCCGAAAAATTAATATTTTCTCGAATATAAATCTAGAAGCTACCAAAGAAAGAAAAAAAAATAAATAAATAAATAAAAAAAAAAAAAAAAAATAAAATAAAAAAAAAATAAAAAAAAATAAAAAATAAAAAAAAAAATTTCGCGCGCAAAAAAAACGCGTCGTCTGACTCGGAATATTTCTCTCCTTTAATGTTCCTAAAACAGATCTTCAAACCGTTCCAAATCATTTCCGCACGAAGGATGCGGCGGATATTCTTACTCCAAGCATGCGGCGCACGCGATTCTCCGAGCAGCCCCGTTAATTATTTTCCACGAGCTTCTGTGTACCGCATAAAATGACGGACAAACTTCGCGATGTTCGTCTCGACGGAGAGCCACGTGACACGGACGGTAAACTCGATATTCTCGTCGTCGGAGGAAGCCGCTGCGACTGGCAGCAACAACGGCGACTACGTGTCACCCTTGGCGTCATCTCGCTGTCGTGGCTTCCTCGAATCTTTCCTTTCAAAGACTCGACTTTCATAGAATCATTAACAAGATATCTCTTTGATTTATTATTAAATATTATAAAATATTTATAATTAAATATTTGAATGAATTTAGAAAAAAGAATGTATCGTGAAAGTTTTTTCTGAAAAAATGTTGAGTTTTTCACTTGCAAGATATGACAGATAAGCGGCTGATAGGGAATGTGCCGAGTGTCGCGAATAAATTGGAGGGATCATAATTTCTGGGCTTTCGAAATCGCTGATCTGTTCCAACGAGAGATGATTCTCTCCGGAAAACATCTCATCTTTCCTGGAGTAAAAGGCAGGGCGAAGACAAGGAAGTGGTGCAAATACGCGATTTTGAAAAAGGTATTAAATTTAATACTATGAAATTTATTCGCAAAATTAGTACTCAAATTTTATTCCAATTCGAGGAATTAAATATACATTAGTTCATTTATAAATAACTTTTGCATGGGTCAATCGTGACGCAACGCAATAAAAAAAGAATCATAAGAAATAAAATTAAAAAATCTCCTTTGTTTTTACATGTATTGTTGTTTTAAAATTTTTTAAGTTTTAAATTTTTTAATTTAAAAAATTTTTTTAAATTTAAGATAAATTTGATGTAAGATGAATTTTTCAAGCATTAAAGAGAGAAAAGAAAAAGAAAAGAAGAATTGGAAGGAAATTTAAGAAATGCAACAAAAAAATAGACCAAATATAAAGTAGAGTGTGACAAATATAGAAATTTTCATTTTGTTCGTAATATGATTACGTCATTTTTCAGTACTGCGTCATAAATGGAGGAACTACGGTATGATTCTTCTAGCGCATTACGTTTGACGCAAATCCTCACATTTCGCACTTTCTTTCTTAAGACCCGCCATGCTGGCCGATTCTCAATATACGTTTTCATATAAAGTGAGCGCTTCCTGAGTTTATATTCAAAAATTGTCTATTGACATTTGAAAGAAGCGGCGGGATACTTTAGTTTATATTTCTATCAGTATCGAGAAAAAACGAAGAGCCATTTTATACATAATACAAATGTTTGAAGTCTCCTCAGACGATCTTGAAGTCAGCGTGAATCTTCGAATCTTCGCCATCATATCTCGAATCGTGAATAGATTTTCAAATTTCATCATCAACCGCGCTATATATGATTCTCGTGATTCTCGCTAGGAGGATACGCGATTCAAGAAATAGGTTATCGAAAAGAAGGAAGAGAGAAATATCTCTCGGTTCTTCTCGTCCTGCCATACGCACGCCGCGGCCTCGTCTTGGCATATCATATCGCTCGACTGCCCCCGCGAATTGATTCCTCTCCTCTCCTTTTCGAAAAGAGGAGAACCTCTTGCGGGCACCAGGAAGAGAGTGAGAAAGAGAAAGAGAGAGAGAGAGAGAGAGATTGGCGCACGTGACGCAAAAATCCTCCGGACGTGACGCCCGCTCGCCATCCTGTATTCCAGTCAGGAATAGATAAGAAGTCCCTCCCCGAGAGCCAACGCGGTAATAATTATGCAAGGAATATCATGGTGCGCTCGCGCGAGCCGCGCGCCGCTCGCATAGCAAGTGGACCACGTTTTCCCGCTAGAGCTCGAGTGACCCGCAAGTTTTTCCCGAGGATGATTTATCGGGACGGTAGGTGGCGCTCCCCTTCATCCGTCCTCCTATTTTTCGCGAACTCGTTAGCCTTTATTGTGAACGTCGTACAATGATATCAAAGCCGCATTCACGCACTCTTTCTATTCTAGAATTTCCCTTTATTATATTGGTAGGTAAGTTTGATTCAACGGAAAGCCGCGCGTTACTTACATTAGGTAAAACGAATTTTGTTACCATATAATTACAAGATATAGAAAAATTAAAAAACCCCCTAAACGATCATTTGTTGCTCGTTACGAAGCGTTTCGTCGTTTTACTTCGACAAAGTGTTGACGACGACATCGTCGGAGGCTCGAGCTTCGAGGACCGACAAGCGATCGCTCGGTATTCTTTTTTTTTTCTTTTTTTTTTTTTTCTCTTGCCTGCGGCAAAGTCATAAATTCTTGCGTCAAACTTCGAGCGATAAAGAATTCCTTACGATGTTATCCGCGGAAAATTTCCTTTAACGTGGCGGCGTTGATGCAAGCGCCCGTTCCTTTCGAGGAATTTTAAAGAGCGGAGATTATCGATGAGCTTTTCTTTATGCGAGAGAACTTTCTTGTAACAAGTGCAGGCAAAACAAAATCCGATTGATTTCGAATCGAATCTGAGTTATTCGGCTATAATGGGACCGCGGTGGAAGCTCAATTCGTAGTTTCAATTAGATTCTTTGTAACAAAAGTTTATTACAACTCCATTCGTAAAAAAAAAAGAGTATAAATCTCTTGGAATTTTTCTACTAAAAATAATGAACATTGAAATATAATAAATACAATAAATATAACCATTATTGATGAATATAATAAATTTTGACAAGTATGACAGATCAAATTTTAAACGCAACTGTCAAAATTAATGCATGCTCTCGCAATCACGCAGCTCTCTGACACGACAATTTTAAACGAATGGCATGAAAATAATAGCATTCTACGAGTAAAAAGATATCGTTGACACTAAATGGCACGATGAAAGACATTATAAAAAGACTAAATGTCTTTTCAAGACGGGAGGAAACTTGGCACACGTTATTTCGCGGCGCGTCGCGCCCCCGACCCTCGGTCCTCCTTAAAGTTATCCAAACATCTATTTCACGGCAAGTTGCAACGACAGTCGCGCTGAAGTGGCAGAAATTCTCTTCCCGGTTCTCTCTCGTCGACTAACTTTTATAATAATTTCATCGCGTCTGCATATTCGATATGTTCCATCGATAACGTATATTCCACCAATGAATTTCTAAGGCGTTGTACAGATATTCGATCTGATACAGCGCGTACACAAGCATGGGTAAATATTTCTTTATACATTTTATATGGGGAAAAGAATTTATTGAGCAGAGAATAAAAAAAAAAGAAAAAAGAAAAAATTTAGAAGACGTATCGATGTCGCATGCGCATAAATGACAGATCAAAATGTAATATTATGTTTATCATTTATTAATGTTCTTGCAAGTATATCAAATGTTAATGACAAGCTCGATAATAAATTTTGAGTCAATTTTTTTGAGTCATTTCTCTTCGTAATAAATTTGTAAAAAACTTTGTATTCATAAAAAAAAAAATACATTTATTTTTAATACTGAAAACTATAGACCTTAGCGAATTAAATTTTTAAAATATTTATACATAAATAATTTTGTTTTTCAGACAAATGATTTTTTTTTTAGAACAGAGATTTCATTAAAATCTTAGTTATACAAAAATATTTAAATTAAAAATTTTTTAAATTCGATAAGTGATGAGAAGAAATTAATTAAATATTTATTCAATGATCTACCATACAATTCCATGGAAATAGAAGACCCTTTAATATATATTATTTTAATTTATATTTTTTATATACAACATATACGCACGCATGTTATTATAACGCAATTATTGTAATATCTTTCTTAAATATAAATATAAATATAAATATAAATTATAAATCTAAAATATAAATATAAATATAAATATGAATATAAATATAAAATATAAATATAAATACAAATATAAAATATAAATCTAAGTACAATCTTATATATAAATATAAATATAAAAAATTAAATTTCAAACGTAATTTGGAAAATTCTTAAAACTATAATTTTAGGTGGAATTAAAATCTATATAAAAACTATAAAACTATACATTTTATATTTCACACGAAATCGAATCGAAATCGTCGTTTTCCACAGCAAGGAGGAATGTATCATGTTAAGGAATTTTTCGCCCTTGCCCGGAGTCAAGCTGTAAACGTTTACGTTTTCTCTTCGGGAGATAGAGAATTCTCTGCTCTGTCACTAACGTGTTTCACGAAGCACTCGTGTGATCCTTTCGTGGATCGAGGTTAACGTGAAGTAAGACGACTCCCGGAGGATAATGTTCGCCATATCGGATTTACTGAGCTGTCGTCGGTACTTACGTTACGCCCGAACATCATTCGAAGCGAGCCGTAAGGCGATTTAGTTACAGCCTCCCTTACTTCATACTTTCCGGACGGATGCTTCGCGATGCTTTTAGGTTCGACACTTTGGTAAAGACATTACGTCGGCGATAATTAGCGAAGTTTGTATTCTCGTTGATCCGTTCCGAAGCGGGCCGAGATATTTTCCAAATGGACTTCTATCGCGCTCTTTCATTAAATCTTCTCGGACTTTCAATAAATGAAATGAAGCGTCTCGTATAGTCGCGATTAATAAACAGCAAATCAAATTTATATTTTTAAGAAATTTGTAAATATTAAAAACACAAATATTAAAACACATCGCTCAATAAGTCTCCGGTCTAACTAAGAAAAACAAATTCTTTTTTAGAAATCACTTGGGTCTGTCAACAATGTTGCCATAATGTGTCAGACCGGGGACTTATTGAGTGATGTGTTATATACAAAATTACATAAGAGATATTATATAATTTATATGTATGTTATTTTAATATTCAATTCCTTTACAGTCTTTATATATTCTGAATTATAATATATATATATATTTATCATAATATATGTATATGTTGTAGCCAGATTACATAATCGTTTTATATAACTAGAATGTTAAAAACGCCATTTATTTTATGTGTATGTGTATATAATTACTTACATATTAATTTTAGTTTTCTACTTTTTTAAAATAAATTCAATAAAAATTACACACTCATTTAATATTTAGACTATCAAATGTGTCGCTCATTGTCAGTTGTGACAAGCTTTTATTAATATAAAGTAATGTTCAGTGCATCGTCGAGATCAACCAATCAGCATCGCGAAAAAGAGGTAACAATATTGCCAGTATATAATAAACTCCGTGATATATTAATTGATAATTTAATAATTGATTTATAATTTCAAATACATGTATAATTTAATATTCCGTTTGTATATACGTCATAGTACGGAAAATATTTCGGCAACGAATAATCAAAACATAACATTGTATACGGCCTTGACGATGTAAACATTAGCGCGCTAGTGTTATGGCTTTATTATTTTCACGGCGACAGTCGAACAGTAAGGAACGCGAAACACTCCACAAAATTTCTCTACTCAACGCGATCGCCACGAGTATCGGGAAATAATTTAATATCATAAATAATTAATTATCTTTCGTACAATTTAAATTTTGAATAATACGTAATTATATCATAATGGATAAATTCCGAAGCGCGTATTTTGCGTAACGTTTTAATCGAGAATCGAAATGATTAGAATGAAAATTGTAAATTATTGTTTTATCGCAATCTTTCTCTCTTTATAAACAATAATTACTTCTTTAAAAATACTTGATTTTTAATTATATTTTATATTTTTCTGTTAATCGATTTTTTGACAATTTAAATATGATTCGGTTTGAGAACGCGTAATAAAATAGTCAAATCACAAGTTTGAATAATGATTAATAATAAGCTCCATGATATATTAATCGTTTATTAAATAATTAATCTATAATTTAAATCACTATTATTTAATATTCGACACCGTATATACGTCATAGCACGCAACATATTTTCGGCCGCGAAAACAATAACATTGTATTCGGCCTTGGCGATGTAAACATTAGCGCGCTATTGTTAACGTCTTACGATTTATAGCCTTGTTATCAGTCATACAGCAACGCTCGAGCAATAAAGTTGTCGAGTCGCAGTACGATTCACATGTGAAACGGGATTCGATCGTGCGGAAGTTTGAAAGTGCGGGAGTATCTTTCAAAGTATCGCGCGTATAAGTGCGGAAGTATCTTTTAATAAAAGTGCGGGAGTGTCGTTCAAAATATCGCGCGTGTGAATCAACCTGAGAGGAGGAGGAGGCCTAGGGGAGGCATCCTGCACCGGCGGAGCAACCCAAGAGTGAGTATTATTATTTTTTTATTAATTATTATAAATTCCGCACACGCATTAATTCGATTTCATCATTGTTTGAATAGTTTAAACAAAAGAGATTCATACTATAAAAGTTTTTATTTAAAATAGTTTTCTTTTTTAGAATTTATAAAATTATTTATACCTTCTTATTATTATACGCATCGGATATAAAATTCAATGTGCACAATAATAATTTTTTTAAATATTAATAATTATTTTAAACGTTACTATAATTTGGATTTTATATTTGTGTGTTGC